>PVHY01010179.1:0-53069 GCA_004024945.1 Uropsilus gracilis | reverse complement strand
AGGGGGATACAGAGGGGGGGATATGGAGGGAGGAGGAGGGATCAATTAATGCACAATTGTGACAAATCAATAAAATGAATTTTAAAAAATCATCAATAGGTATATGAGAAAATGTTCAATGTCAGGGAAATAATCAGGAAAATTCAAATCAAAACCATACCAAGATACCATCTCACTCCAGTAAGTATGGTGCATATTTTTAAAAAAAGAAAGAAAGAAAACGGGCAAAAACAAATGCTGGTGAGGATGTGGAGAGAAAGGAACACTTTTCCACTGCTGGTAGGACTGCAAACTGGTGCAGCCACTATGGAAAGCTGTGTAGAGGACCCTCAAGTCACTGAAAATGGAACTACCATTCAATCCAGCAATACCACTTCTGGGAATTTACTCAAAGGATACAAAAAGGACACCTGTACTCAGATGTTTATTGCAGCACTATTTACAATAGCCAGAATATGGAAACAACCCAAATGCCCCCAAAACAGACAAATGGGTCAAAAAGTTGTTGTATATGTACACAATGGAATGTTAGTGATCAATCAAAAAAGACAGACATGTCATTTGCAGCAACATGGATGGAGCTAGAAGGAATCATGTTAGCAGAAATAGCCAGAAAGAAAAATACTGGATGGTCTCACTTATATGAGGGGTATAGGGGAAACAAACAAACAAATGGACAAGAAAAATTTAAAACTGTTAACAAAACTGAAGCATAGAGCAAGACAGAGGGAGGAGGGGAAAATTGGGGGAAGGAATGGGCATAAGAGATTAAGATGGTTCACTGGTGATAAGGTGGTGGGAGAACCTTGCAGTAGACAATGATGTAAAATATATGTGTGTGTTTGAGCACAATTAATGAAAACATAAAATTTAAAAATGAATCATAATGACTTGTGTTAATGTCAAAAACTGATGTCACAGACTTTTATCAGCTTGATTATTAAAGTATGATTTAAAATGCAATGGTCACAATATTTAACCTCAAATGTAGTCAAATTCAGTGATTTTTTTTTTAATTTCCTTTGAAATAATGCATTGACTTGTTCATGGTAGATAAAATATTGGTGGCACAATCAGAAAAAAAATAAGAACATCTGGTCAAATAGAAAAATTATATGGTGTAAGATTTTCATTATTCCTAAGTTCTTTCAGTATCAACTAAAATATTCTGAAACAGGAGAGGGAAGAACGTGAAGGAAATTAGTGACAGGTTATCAGTGATATGGTAACAGAAGAAATATGTGGGTTACAACAATGGAAACCAAATAAATGAATAAAAAATGATTTTTCTACATAAAAGGAATAAATATTACTCACATTACCATGTTTTTTCAGGCTAGTCTTCCTTCTATGAGAAGCTATAAATGTTCATTCTCCCAAAATTAAAGTATACCTAACTGCAAAATTTATCACTTAACATTATTATCTAAACAGTTTTTCACAGCACTAAATTTTTTCTGTGAAATCATCTTTACTCCCTGGTGCCCCTGTTCTCCCTGATTGTAGATGTTAAGATCTACCCCTGTATTTCAATGCTGCAAGTAAACATCCATAAAAGGGAAGTCTTCTGGGTTTCTACGATCATTTCCTTCAATGATTTCCTAAACATAGAATTTCTGGATTCCATACTTGCATATTTTAGTGGCAGAGTAATTTCCACAAATTCTAGGGGAGTAATGAGAGTTCCTAGAAGTAACTACAAGATCATAAACCCAGACTGTTGCACAAGTTAGATTTGACCCAGGCCTGTGATCCTCGCAAGGTTCTATTTGTTGATTTGTTTCTACTATAACAAGTTAATTATGATCAAAACTAAAACGTCAGTTAAAAAAGGTAATCTTCACAGGTCCAGCCAAATACGTTGTTGAAAAACTTTTGGGGAGGGAATTAAAAGATGAGTTGGCTATGCAGCATTTCCCTAATCAAGTTTTAAATGACCAAACTCACTTCTGACTTCATGCTTTCTTTATGTTTAAAGCACTTGCTTAGTTTCATTTTTACATTCTAAGAAGTCAGTTCTGAATCTTAGGAATCCATGCTGCTATTGTTCTTATGGACAAAGACCCCAGCTTCTGGTTAGACTGCCAAAAAGCATAACATCATCAGCATTTAGGCAACCAATTTGAAAAGAACTTGGGTTACAATTCAGCAAGATATGGTCAGTGGTGAGTCCACACCCCAGTGTTTAGAATACCCAATGACTAATAGATAACCACTCTTCTTTAAGTCTGGCTACATTCTGATAACAGGGGAAAAAAACATTTCCCACCCAAAGTTCCATTGGTTTGTTATAACATGTAACCTGTTCCCCTGGAATGATGAGTGGAATGAGCAATACCAGTACAACCAGCTCTCTTCCGTGCACATTTGTGCCTGGAATGTGTTCAAAATGGATTAGAGACAGCCAGACAGGTAGGTGAGGTACCCTGGAAGGGAAGGGTGAGGATACTTGGGTTGAAATTCTATTTTTAGAGTTGAAACTGCAAACACAAGTAAATTGTGCCCTAATTCATTGGGTCGCAGCACTCATTCCTCTTTGGGTAAGTAGAGAATTTTAAAGGTAAAGTAGAGGGGAGGATTTTAAAGCAAACGCAGAGAAGGAAGTTGATTTAGGGATTCTGACTCCAGACCGTCCAAGCTTTATAAGAATGCTTTGGGTTTCTTTGGGCCCCCCACTGGCTTTATCCAGATCTCTGATCAATGCACAGCCCAGCAGTTTTTCCCAGGTAATATCCTCAACCTGAACATTTCACCCAGAGATCCCAAATATCATTTAACCAACAGATCGCTGCATTTTCATGCAGCCCATCCACTCTTTCTTCCACCCCTGCCCACAATCCAACCAACTCCTCACCAATCTGTCATGTCATCAAATAGGACCACAGTTCACCTGGAGGCTCAAGCTTCAACTTTTCCCCCTGAACTCATCATTCCGAAGGCTTTAACCTCCAAAAGAGCCCATGCCACGGACATGCTCTTTCTCTGCCTCTCTGCTATCCTCCTAATGTACACCTCCACAGACTTAGATCGAGAATTCTTGTTCCTGCTTCTCTCCTTTAACAATGCTTTCTCCACATAGCAGCGGTTATCTTTCTCAAAACACAAAGCAAACCAGAGATCTTACAACCCTCTAATGGCTTTTGGTCACAGAAGGCCGGATTCTTTATGGATAGTCAAGTATCGGGTCACCTCTCCAACTTCTACTCCAGTTGCCCTCCTGTCTCACAGCTCAGGCCTGACTGTCTTTCCAGGCATAGACTTGTTCCCACTGCCTGGAAGACCTACCCTCTGAGACCTTCATGAAACTGGCTTAATTTTATCATTCAAAGCTCAGCTCAAATATTACCTCAAAAGGTTTCCTGACAGCCCCCCTAAAAAATCCATTGCCTCATTTTATTTCATTCATCTTTCCACCATTCATTATAATGGAAATCTCCTATTTACCTATAAAACTGTTTCTTGCTGTCTCCCTCACTAAAATACAGATTCCGCAGGGATGAACCTCATTTAGCCAACGAACATAAAGCCCATCTGCTCAGGTAGGCACTCAGAAAAGTATCCAATAAGAAAATTGATAAATGCCTATTATTGTCTTAAATTCCCCAAGAAAACAACTGATTCTTTTGCATTCAGGCAATGACCATATTAAGTTAGATTCAGTCATGAGATAACTTACTCCAAGTTACATATTAGACACTTCTAATAGCCACACCACAGCCTAGGCTGTTAGTCACTAGTATATTAGTAGCCCAAAAGAACTGACAAAGCTTCCAAAGCATAGTTTTCATGACTAGAAAGTTGCTGGTGACAGCAAGAGTCTGACCCACTGCATCCTATACAATGAAATCCCAGAGTTTTCTTGAATTTTGACTATTTTCTTTGCTAAAGAATCCTAGATTTGAAAAGTATATTTTTAAGGACCCAACTATAATCTTATATTAAAACACATCAACAGTTAGTGTTATTCAAGTTGTTAATTTTGTCATCTACAGAAACATGTATTTGCTCTAAAGAAATGCATGTATGCATCTGCACATAAATCTATGCATATATCTACACACACACACATAAATGAACAGATATAAGGACATGTTAATCACTCTGAGTTTTGCAGTCTGCATGACAGTGGCTGCAGTAGATCATACATGAGAGGCAAAGTAGGTTCAAGAGTGGGAACCCCCACATCTTTGAAATCTTTATGAACACAAAGCTGTCCCCACATCACCTCTTGCCTAAGAGCTTCAAAATAGAGCCTTGGGAGGAATGTGAAGCAAAATAAAAATCCTTGCTCTTGTGTGGCAAATTAAAGCGGCACTGCAGTGTGGGGCTCTGGTGTCATATTCACAGGGACACATTCTTGTGGCTGAAACAGTGCTTCTAGGTTGTCTGCTCTGAATGAAAAAGGATTCTCCGTATGTGTTTTCATAATGAGTTTTAGGATTTGGTTACATATTTTATCCAAACTGTGAAAAGTCAATGGTAGCAATTCAATATTCTAGCAATGACCTAAGTGCATGCCTACTTATTTCTTAAAACATGATGGGGAAACACTGTATAAACTGCTTTTTTGATGCCAGTCATATTTTTCATTTTGCCTTTAGCTCAGTCTAACTTTCCCCCCACAGAGGGTCCAGTTCTTCTTCCTTCTCCCTTCTTCCTTCATTTTTGTAGGGTGTGTTCATTCAGATAACAAGAAAACCAGGCTATGGAGACTCAAGGACTAAAATTGCTCATTGCTGGAATAACTGTGGTGGTTCTGATGTTTCTCCAATTAATCTGGGGGTGGGAGGGTGGCGAACATTCATTTTTCTGTAAGTCTGTAATAAAAATGTTAGCAACCATAGGGCTCATCTTTCTCAGAGTCACCTCCTCTCTCTCAGGTCATTTTGTGCTTTTAAAAAGCTAATTTCTCTGGCCATGTCTACAACAGATGTTGCTTTATTGTTTGCTAACATTATGCTAACATCACACTTACAAAACAGTCTGTGGAGCCTGACTTCTGTCAACACAGTCTACGGGTTCCAGCACAAGCTGGGAGATTTTTCCCAGCTCTAGTCAATGACTCCCTTTAGGCAAATTGCTTAATGTTTTCAGTTTCCACATATATATATCAGGATCCATGATAACATATAACTGAAGTCTTTGGAGGAAAGGCAACATTCCTTATTTCTCAAACTTTCTCCTTTCAAATATTTTTTTTCCCAAATATATGCTTTATTATTTTTTTTCACATCATTTCAGTCACTGGGGGTCACCCACCACCTCCCCTCCCCGCCTGCTCCAACTGGTCCCCTCTCTTCCCTTGTGTAGTTTCATTTGGTTGACCATATATTAGTGAAACCATTTGGTTTCTGTCCCTTTCTATCTGGCTCATTTCTGCTAGAATGATTTCTTCTAGGTACATCCAGGTGTCTATAAATTCATCAAATTTGTTATTTTTAATTGATGAGTAATACTCCATTGTGTATATATACCACATCTTTTTCATCCACTCATCTGTTCTGGGGCATTTGGGTTGTTTCCATGTCCTTGCAATTATAAATAGTGCTGCAATAAACATCCGAGCACAGGTGTCCTTTTGTACCCACATTGAGGTCTCCTTTGGGTAGATTCCCAGAAGTGCGACTGCTGGATCAAATGGTAATTCCATTTTCATGAGTTTGAGGTTCCTCCATACTGCTTTCCATAGTGGCTGGACGAGTTTACATTCCCACCAGCAGTGTAAGAGTGTTCCTTTCTCTCCACATCCACGCCAGCACTTGTTGTTGCCTGTTTTTTTGATGTGAGCCATTCTTACTGGTGTAAAGTGGTATCTCATTGTGGTTTTGATTTGCATTTCTCTGATTGCCAGTTATATTGAGCAATTTTTCATGTGCCTGTTGGCTATTTGTATTTTCTCTTTGGCAAAGTGTCTTTTTAGTTCTTCTCCCCATTTTTTGATTGGGTATCTTGTTTTGTTTTTGTTTAGTTGTGTGAGTTCCTTGTAGATCTGTGTTATTAATCCCTTATCACTCTTGTGGAGGGCAAAAATTTTTTCCCATTTAGTTGGGCTTCTTTTAGTTTTTTCTGTTGTCTCTTTTGCAGTACAGAAGCTTTTTAGTTTGATGAAGTCCCATCTGTTTATGTTTTCCTTCAATTTTTTGCCTTCTGCGGATGATTCCAGGAAGGGGTTTCTGAATTGTATTTCATGGAGTTACCTTTCAAATATTTTAAAAGTCTCCTGACTTTTCAGGCAAAAGAAAGATCTAGCATTTTAAAATGCTCATCCCTTGTTTAATGAACCAAGCACTTTTTAGACCCTTGCTTTTTAAATATGGCTTTATCACTCAAGCACACAACTGTCTCTGGAAATGTTTAAGTGTTTTCCAGAATTTGCATGTAGGTAATATTCAAAGACAGACTATCAAGGTAGGATTTTGGAGATAACGTATTATCAATCCATTTGACTATGCTATACTATACTATAGTATACTACAGTATATGGCATACTCTAACTTCTTATTCCATAAGAACAAGGCTGTCAAGCTCAGCAAATGGAGTGTTTATTCTTTAAGTCAAAGTGAGGTTCAAGTCAACCCTCTTTAAGCACAATCCAGTGCCAACAATAGTGGAGGAAACTACCAAGGCACACCAGGTTACTTAGCTGAGGAATATCAGAAAGGCACAGGAACTTGTGAAGAACTACTGCAGGCAGCCAGTTCAGCGAGGATTAAGCTGAAATGCAGACCTCCTCTAAGCCAAAGACAGAGACTGTTGAGATTAGTAAAGTCTTCAAGAAAACGATGACTTTTCAGGTGGATTTTGAAAGAAGAATTGGATTTCATACCCAAAGCAATGACTAACAGCTCAGAGCCTGTAAGGCAGAGTGGATTCTTGGTTTTAGAAGTCCTGTTTTCTGTCAAGCAGCGTTATTGCTAATTGCTAAATGTTGCCATTCTTTATGGTATATGACTCATTTCTAAGTTACTGAACATATGCAATTTAAATCATTTACATGTTGAAATTATTATGGCAGTTAAAAGTTCAAGTCAAACAAAAGTGTATTTTAGAAAGCTTTTGACCACTTTTCTTCACATGTTTGAAACCCTTCCAGGATATTTTATTGATGTTTCAATTTCTGTTTGGGGGGGGTTTGTTTTAGTAGTCTGCTGCATTTCCTTCCAGGGGATTGGAGAAGTTAGGTGAAAAGCAAAAGAATATCCTCAAGAGGAAAAAGAAAATCAAGCCCCAGACCAATTCTATGTGTTAGTCAAGGTCCCAACCTCCAGTCTCACCTTAAGTTAGAGCTGTTCTTTGAAGCTGTTACTCTTCCCACTAGAATAATTTATGTCAGTTGGTATCTTCTTCTTAGATCATTCTCCTTAGGCAGAATCCAGTAGGAGAGGGAAATCTCAGACCTTGAACTGGTCCAACAGGGTTTGATTGGAAAGAAATGTCATCAGAGCTCATAGCTCTATAAACGAATCACGTGAAATAAATACCAACGTCTCTATATCTTTGTTCCATTCCAGAATAATAATCACTAGGAAAGAATTACAAACATAAATACTGGAAGCACTGATACTATTTTGTGCTAGAGTGAATACGTTTGAAGCTTGGGGACACAGGCCAAATATTTGGGACATATATTAAGACACCTGAGATATGCTTATATTAAAAAGTTATTCTTCGTCTATCAGAAGTTCAAATTTAGTTGCAAGTTCTGTACTTGTATTTGGTAAACTTGACAACTCTAAGAAATGGGACACTCAACTTGAAAATGACAAGATCTCTGCAATCTTTAAAGGATCAGGTTCCAAGCCAGGCCACTGGCTATCCAGAGGATAAGGAGCAGGTGATTCTAAGGAAGGAGAAACAAGTAAAAAATTATTTTCTCAGAAATTAGATGCTGGAGAGAGATGTTGCTATTTATTCTAACAGAAACCTAGGGACCATTTTACCTTTTAAAATAATGAACATGAATCTACTGTATCATACTGCTTCTTATATTTGAACAAAGATTCTGATTATTATAATTAATCTAGTTTTAGCTCTTTAAGTACTAGGCAGAAAATATTTATCTTGGTAAAATTTGAAGAAGGAACAAATACTGTCAAAAGAATTGTAAGGATAACAACGGGAGAATACGTTCACAGCATATGTATATTTAAAAAAAAAAAAAAGCTGTGTCCAGCATATATAAAGAAGTACTAAAAAGAGACAAGAAAAGTTAACAACCATTAACAAATTGAACATATAAAATGAATACACCTTTTACCAAAGCAGAAACTGTGTTTCTGATTCTAAAAACTCAACCTCTTTAGATATAAGGGAAAATAAAAACTAAATCCACTGTAAGATGCCATTTCACACCCACTGAATTGGCACATATTTGAAAGTCTAACTATCCCAAAGGTTGGAGAAGGTGTGAAGCAATGGAACCATGTGCTACTGTTAGTGGGTGTGTGAACTGATTTGCTGATTTGGGGAAACAATTTGGCATTATCTAGAAAGGCTACAGTGCACATGTTCCATTGGTCAATATATTCCACTACATCCTAGAGAAATCCATATTTGTGGACAGAAAAAGACACATAAAAAGTCCTGATAGCCTAGGAATAACTTGACTTTCAATCAAAAGGGGAATAAACATAGAACTCATGGTACATTTATGCAATTGATTGAATTGCACCAATTGAAGTGAATATTCTACAAAGAGAAAACTGATATGTTGCGTGCATATTCTGAGCAAATAAATCATAGAAGTATAAAATATTATGCCTTTCAAGTAAAGTGACAAAACTAACACTACTTTGTTACATCTATTCCTATCAGATATAGGTAAGTACATATACAGTTTTACCACACATAGCATATCATGTAGCATATACATTTTACATAAACATCATCATATAAATCTGTAAAGAAAAAGATGAAAATGAGAGACAAATACCAAGACAGTAAGAAATAATTATGAATTCAAAAGGACTAGAAAATTTTATTTTCTTAAACTAATGATAAATACTAGGGTATAAATTATTATCATAATGCACACTTGGTTCATTTACCATCTTACATACATGAAGTATTTTGTAATGTTGAAAAAGATAAATACAGAAATCCCATTAGCAAATAACTTTTTCTGAAACTGGGTTTTTTTGGATAAAGATTATAAATGTGTAACACACTATTTAGCCCTCTCTGTTGATATACAATGAAATAAGTGTCATCTCAATATGGATTAGCGCATCCTGAATACTATTCATGTTCAGTAAAGTGTGAAGTTGTTGCATCAGAACTAATCATGGCCTTACAGCTCTGCTTCATGTTGAGATTGAGCCTTTTAGAAAACACCCCACCCAGAATGCTACATAGACTCTCCAAAACCTGTTTTTCAAGAGCTCCGAGAGCCAAAAATTATGTGGCATAGCGACAATAATCCAAATGAACACAGGGTCTAAAATAATCCATGTTTGTTGGAATCCTGTCTAGGATTGCAGAAAGGCTACAATTAACTTTTCTCACTGGAATATATTTAAGTGTGAATATAAACAAGATAGTCTAACTGAAACCTTTGTCAGTTTCATCCCATCCCAAGTAGAGTCCACAAAGTCTAGAACCTAGAACTCACCAAGGATAAATTAGTGGGCATCTGACTGGCACCTCTCTGACAGAACCTCATGAACTCAGTAAGAAGCCCATGAGTCTTCTCTGGTAACACTCAATTCATTTGCCATCACCAGCTGTTCCTGACAACAGATTAGTCCCAGAAATGTGAGGACCCTTCAGTTCATTATCAGAAGTCCTGCTTAGCCCTCATTCACTAGTGGATGGCTTCCATCTCCAACATGAAGGCATTTTCTTGTGGAAGTAGATCCATGTGATATTAGTCTCAAAAACAGAATTACAAATATTTGACCAGATATACAGCAGATCACATAAATCTAACTGAATCTCAACTAAGAATGATTAGCACATCAAATTTACTTTGCACATTTACCACACCATTTTGGGTCTTGTCTCAGGGTAATGTAAGGGAGAGAACACAGCCAAACTGCTAGGAAAAAGAAAGAGAAGCAGGACTCCCTAACCAAGCTGAGTCCTTTAAATGGCCATTTTTATTCCCCAAATATTCAAGTTCCATCATACCCCTCGGCATTCACACCAGACAGCTGTTTAGAACTCCTCCATTTTTCCAGGTGTCATTTCTTATTGATACCAGTGGGTCATAGTCCTGCACTGTTTTCTTTACTCTGCACATCTTGCCTGGGTGAATGAACTAGTACTACTGTCTCCTAGACAGCAGGGTTCATGGACTGTGTGACAACAATTCCCCATCTAATGCCAATTTTACTTTAAATCTAGGGTGGAGGCTGTGTTGCCAGTGACTACGGCAACCAAAATGCATTATCTAGAAAAATGGAAGACAACAAAGCCCTGTCCCAAAAAGATTACTGTAAAGACAAGTACAGAATGGCTGTGATAAATTCTATCATTTTTAAAATCTAATGTGAAAACAAGGGAAAATGACAATAACAAAATCGGAACCAGGATATTGGATTTGTACAATATAACTATAGCCTCAAAAGTCAAGACTATTGAGGTCATATCTATGTGGTCACTGGTAAAAAGGAAACTTAAGTTTTCTCTTCTTGTTTTTCCATTAATTAAATGGGAACCCTTGCTTCACTCCCCTGCTAAGCATGTTGGAAATTTCATGAAGCAATGCCTATGCTTATGATGCTCTCAGGTTTTTTTCAATGAGAGATTCTATATGAACACAATTTCATATTTAGTGGTAATATTTCATAACCACCTTTTCCTTAATGAGAACTCAAGTTCTATTACACCAATAAGAAAAAGGTAACTTTTCTTGCTAATATTTGTGAGAATTATTTGTAATTAACTTACTCTGAAAAGTTATAGGCTAAGTAGACGCATAAAGTTACAAATGTATCTTGGTATATGATACCTATTCAACTTTCTTTCTGGTTCGGATGACCTATGTAATTACTTTTAATACCAAATGTGTGTTTTGATTAGTTCCCTATCTTCACTATTTCTAATTATAGTGTTATAGGCAATATCAGCTCTCAATCAAGAATGCTTGGGAAAATATCATTAATTTCATTTGACTGAGAAGAGATGCTAGTGAATAAAATAGGTCTAAGGAGCATGGAAAAAGAGAAACAGTCTATATAGAAAAAAAGAAATTGAAATCCACATCACCTCAATTACAGAATGGAAACAGAAGAGAAAGACTTAAGATTACAGATTCCTGCTCAACAGCTGTGTTTTGAATTGCACCATGGGTTTGATGTCACATCATCTGATTAACTGGTCTCATGGTTCTTTTCTCCACCCTCAGGAATTTGTGACAATTTGTGTCTATGCTTAATAGGATATGTCCATTACCTATGAGGCATCATTCTGAACTGTGTTTTAGAAACTTTCTTAAGAAAAATTCAAGGGTCTTCTTCCCATGAAAAGTATATATATATATATACTGGGAAATATATATATATATATATATATATATATATATATATATACTGGGAAAAGAATATAAATATGATTTTGTCAAATAATAAAATCTTAGTTAAATACTGCCTCACATATAAAACCCTCTCCCCCAAACATGAGATGTGACGGTAAAAATCATTGACCCAAATGTCAAACCAATTTGTCACTCACATTCAACTGAATTTGTTAATAATTTATTGAACCCCAGTATTAAGGATTCCACTTGCTATTTCAAGCAATACATGGGTGATTTAGAGGAAATCTTGCTTTGAAAATTATAATTCTATTAGTGCTTGCCAGGATGGGCAGAATGATAAAAAGGTAAAAGAAGAGCACAAGAAAATAGAATCAAGTAGCTATCAAGAGGAACATGATGCATTATGATGCTAAGAGAAAAAGATATTTGAATAAGGTATAAGAAAAACCTTGGTGGAAAATGAAAGTATGGGGTTTGAAATGCACCTTGAATATATTTAAAATTTCATAAAGAGGTAATAGAAGGGGAAAAACTGAGACAAACATAAGAAGGAGAAATATTTAGCGTAGATTTGAAGGACAGCAAGCAGTCAAATTTTACTGGACCATGGAGATTAACATTGGATTAGAGAATGCAAATGGAAATAGTAGAGCTAAATTTGGAAGGGTCTTGAAGGTCATGATAAGAAGGAAAAAGCTAATTAAATGAACTGGGGACTCATCAAGGTTTTTGAGCAGGAAAACAGCATGATCCAAACTATGCTTTAGGATAAGCAATTTGCATACAGTTCCATAGATTGATTGTCAAGGAGAGCTGGTGAGTAGGGGACTGATTTTAAAGTTTTTGCAGTATTCTAAGAGATAATTAGGGTCTAAACCTTTGTGGTTACAGTAACCATGATGAAGAGATGTCAAAGGTGGGATTCCCCAGGAAACCTACATTTATGCACAAAGTTTATTGAGGACCACTCTCAGAGATCATTTTAGGATGGGACGGAGAAAGAAGTTAAACTGAAATGCCAGTAGCAGCAAAGGAACTCAGCCAATCTTAGATGAGTTTCTGAGACTGGAATGGCCCTGTAAGAGTCTCACATTGAAGCAATGGGTCTAAATCTTTTTACCCAATGAGCAGACCACCTGCTGGATGTAGGAAAAAAGAAAAACAAAAGTGCATGTGAAGTCTTCATGAATGGACAGGTAATAAGAGGCAAGGTGGAAGAAGAAAGAAAAGTTGGAGTTAATACCCAGGTTTAGTAATCTCCAGGACATACCTAGAAACGCAGTGAAAGATGTTTTGGAGGTTGAAGATGAAAACTTCAATTGGGGCAAACTGGCATCTTCCCTATTCTCTGCAGTGCTGCCCCAGGACTCAGGGTCATACTATATTCATGTAGATGCTTTAGTGAAAAAGAAAAGACAAAGAAAATCTGAGTTCTTATTAAGCATAAGGAGAGCATTGGAGAGCACGGAAGATCACAAGTAGATGTAATGTAAAAACTAGAAAGTAAAAGTTATACCATTATTATTCAGTCTTAATTTTTATTAGTTCTCACTTAGGATGCTGAAAGTCTTGGGAAACCTTTGACATTCAACAATAAGTGGAAACAATAAATAATTGGCTGATATAAAAGTAAGATTAAAAAATTGGAAAAGGATACAATAAATAGTTGTATCAGGATACAAAATTAAAACGCAAAAATCAAAGCCTTTAAATATACAAGCCATAACTAATTAGGAAATATAATATTCCAGCTAGAGTCACAAAAAATACAATTAATTAGAAGTAAAATTAATAAGTAACACATGAAAAGTAAAGGAGAAAAAAATTTAAAGCTTTAAAGTACTCCTGAAAGTACTAAAGTAGGCTTCAAAAAAATAGAAGATTTTCCTTCGTTTTGGGTACAAGGACTTGACATTACAAAACATCGACCATTTCTGCTCATTAATATATAAATTAGTTGAATACCACAACAATACAATAAATTTTTGCTAAAGTTAGTCAAACTGATTCCAAAATGCAAGAATAGCTAGAAAAGCTGAAAAAATGATAATGTGATTTGAAGTCTATAAAGCTGCTATAATTAAAAAATAAAATATTCTCATATGAGTAGAAAACAGACTAAAGTCCCGAGAAAAAGTGGATCAAAATATATGATAAAGGTGGTATCACAAATCAATTCAAAAAGAAAGACTCCTTAGTAAGTAGTATTGAGGACAATGTGCTCTATTTAGAAATAATAAAGTCATGATAAACATCAACTATGCAAAAGGTATAAAACATGAAACATAAGTGAGACCATCCCATATTTTTTCTTTTTGGTCTCACTTGTATGAGGGTTATAGGAAAAAAACAAACAGATAAGAAAAATTTAAAATGCCCAAAAGAACTGAACCATAGAGCAAGAGAGAGCTGGGTAGACAATGATATTTTATATGTGTGTGTGTGTGTGTGTGTGTGTGTGTGTGTTGTGTAGGCAAGTAATAAAAATAAAATAAAATTTAGATCAAAAAATATGCTGTTGAGATTTATTTTGAAAAAATAAAAATAAAATATGAAGTTATTCAAGCAGTAAAAGAAAACAAGGTAACTATCTTTATAATCCAGTCTGGAGAAATTCTATTTAAGATTCAAATTCAGACATGGAAAAACATATTAAGAGGCATATCTAAATTAATTTTTAAAACCTTGACATGGCAAAAATGTTTTAAGTAAAAGACAGTTGAGAAACTGAAAGAAAGTATTTGAAACATGCATCACAAATAGAGACCTAATCTACCTAATATATTATCTATGGCAACATCAGGAAAGAAATAATTAAAACCTACTGGGAATTGAAAATAGGAGGTATAGACAACTCACATACACACAAGAACATCTGGCAGGACACAGATACTTGTAATGATGTTCAGCTTTACTCATGATAAAAGAAAAACAAGTCAACACTAGCCTCACTTTATCCTAAAGCATAAATGCTGAGAAATCTATTTCTACCAAACTGGCACAAATTCAAGATAGATAATCCATTCTCTCACATTTTGCTGGCAGGATTGCAAAATGGTATAAACCCCAAAGAGAACTTAGCAATATCTAACAAAACTACACATGCATTTATGCTTTGATCCACCAATTCCATTTCTAGGAACTTACTTCAAAAATGCATCTTTGCAAATCAAACTCACAGTTATGAATAGCAGAATTATTCATATTATCTAAACTCTGGGAACAACTTAGGTGTTATCTGTATGAGCTAGAGGAGTGAGTTATTGAACACTCAAAGGAGTATGAACCAGCTGTTTCAACAAAAGTGAGACAAAACAACCCAAGTGCCCCCAAACTGATGAATGGCTGAAAAAAATGTGGTACATGTACACAATGGAATACTACGGATCAATCAAGGAGGACAAACATATGTCATTTGCAGCAACATGGATGGAGTTGAAGGACTCATATTAACAGAAATGATCCAAAAAGAAAAAGAGAAATACAGGATGGTGATGGTCTCATTTATATGAAGGATATAGGGACAAACAACAAACAAGAAAAATTAGAAACAACCAATGGGGCTGAACAATGAAGCGAGAGAGGAGGAGGGGGAAGAAGGTGGGGGAAGCAGAGGTCACAAAAGAGTAGGATAGTTAACAGGTGTTAGGGAAATGGGAAAACCCCAGGGTACACAATAATGTTTCTCATATATATTACATTATATATATATATATATTACATTATGTGTATTCATATATTACATTATGTGTGTATATATATACACAAAATTTAAATTTTTAAATTAAAAAAAGAAAAGAAAAAAGAAATGGACCCTTAAGGTTCATTTTTGTGATGGGAAAAAAAATTGAATTTGGCCTTTGTTTATAAATTTTGGTAAATTTGTACATTTACATGAATTTAAATAAAATTATATTTCATATACAAAAAAGAAAGGTGAGACGATTTTTATGAAATGTGTATTTAAGCCGGGCATGGTGGTGCATGCCTGTAAGCTTCAGCCTATGAGGCAGCTGGGCTAGGGATCGTGGTTCAAGTTCCACTCAGGGCAATATAGCGAGACCTAGTCTCAAAAATAGTTGTGTGTGGCTCATACCTGTGATCCTAGCTACCTGGGAGGCTGAGGCTGGGGATCACTTGAGTCTGTGGTACCCTGGGCAATGTGAGCCTGCGGTTCCCCAGGCAACAAAGTGAGACCTAGTCTCAGAAAAAAAAAAAGAAAAGAAAAAACAGAATGTGTATTTAAATGATGAAATCAAGGCCCAAAGAGTCTATAGAGTATTCTATGTTTCATGAAAAACAAACTAGAAATTAATTTAAACAGATACTTGTAGAAGTGGAGTGGGAAAGCTCACTGGATAGATCTCTTTTATATGTAAATTTTTACTTTTCAATCATGCAAATGCTTTATTAAATAAAATTTAACTCCAGAATAAAAGCAAAGGCTAAGATTGAGGACAGAAGTAAATCAACATCAAAGTGATAATGTAAAAGCATAATAAAATTAATCTTAGTGGCTTTGAGAATAGTCCTAAGGCTACATGTACTCTCTATGAAGTTGTTCTCAAATGAGGGTGATTTGTCCCCAGGGTACATTTGATGAAGTCTCCAGACATTTCTGATTGTCACACTGGAAGCTGGAGAGGGAAGACTAACATTCAAAGCCTAGAGGCCAGAGATGGCACTAAACATCCTTGAAGGAAAGCACGAACCCCATAATAAAAAATTATCCAGCCCAAAGTGCCAGTAGTATCATGGTTAATAAAAACCCTCTTGCATTTGGGATATAGAATATGGACCAAAATAACAAAAAAAACTATGAAGGACTATTTTCATTTTGCTGTAACTGCTCTGCTAGAAGTAGCATTAATGTAATAATTTTGAAAAACATTGTGCATCTTATGAAAATGAAAGTACTAATATTGTTGAGAATCAACCTTCTCATGGTCTTAGAAGATACAAATATGGAGCAAGGAAAAGGGAGAGAGAAATAAGGAAAGAAAGCTGAGTATGAGCTCCTAGGTGAACAAAAAGAGGAAAAAAGATGTTTCCTAGCTTTTCCTTTTGAAAGGAACAGAAGTAATGACATCTCAAAAGCAATAAGCACACTTGGCAGTCATAGCACTGATTCTAAAAACCATTATTCAAAGCAAAGAACCAGGGCCCCTTAACCAAGGCTGATTCAAGGGTCAGTTGCTAAGGGAAAACATGAACCAGAATGTTGAGCAGTACCAGAAATGCTTAAGAAGTGCTTCAGACCCATGAGGAGACATAAAATAACAGTCTCCATATAGGAGAGACCCACATAGGCCAAATTAGAGTAATTTAGAACTTAAAAAAGAACAATGATGATAATTGATCATTGGCTCCAAAAAGAACCCATGAGTCTAGTGTTACTCAAATAAGGGGCATTTGGAGAAAGTTGAAGATACTAACTCTTAGAGATATATTCATATTAGAGAATTGCCATCCTGTGCTACCTAATTCAGGCAAGATCAGAGTAAGATGTTGACACCCTTGGGAGGGCAAAAGGTTCAAACAATCTCAAAATCTTACCCCACCTGTTATTCAGTAGCAATAGAAGGCTTCCCTTTACTATTGTGAAATCTCAACTCAACCAAAGAATCAAGCATTACATCACTAGTGTTGGAACACACTAACATTATATGCCTCCCGATGTGAAACGATGAAATGTAAATAGCATCACCTATATCATATATTATATATATATATATATATATATATATATATATACGCATAGTGCCAACAGTATCGTGGTTAAGAAACCCTCTTATACTGGGAGATAGAATAAGGACCAAAATAACAAAAAATTATGAAGGACTATTTTCATTTTACTGTAACTGTTCCGCTAGATATATAGACAGATAGATATTTAGATATAGATATATATGATATAGTGCATGTCATATGTGATATATACCATATCATATATATCACCTATATCACATATATATAACCCCCACCCCAGGCAGTTTAATGTAGGATATTGGGTTCTGGGTTCAGTCCAACTTTAGTTCCCATCCCAACAAGAGAAAATGACTGAAAGAATAAAAAGGAAAAAGAGACATGAATTATTATGCAAGGTCTTTCATTGATTCCAGGATTCAAATATACATATATCTTTAATGGACATTATTGGGACAAAAGGTGATGAGGAGTATAAGTTGTTAAATACCATATTTATGTTTCTGTTTTTACAATAATAGTATTGTGGTTATGTAAAAATGTGCCCTTTTTCTTAAAAATAAATACTAATAAAAAGAAATACATGCTCAACTTTTTAAGGATGAACTGTTATGTTGCCTGCAACTTATTTTCAAATAGTTGTGGCAAATTTTTACCAGCTGGAGACAGGGATGTGGCAAATTTTTACCAGCTGGTGGAAAGGAGCACTACCAACTTTTCTAAAATGTGAAGTGTTTCATTTTTTAACAGCATTTGAAAAAAGATTTATTTGATTCCATGAGTTGACTGTGTTGACAGGGAACCAAAACATTATCTGCATACTGGAAGGGAAGATTCTTACCTATAAACTATAAAAGTGAAAAATCAAGCATTTTCATTCTGCCTCCCTTAAAAGAGGTGCAACTCAGAGTAACCAAATGGTTAAGGAAGCAAGTTTCTCTATGCCGAGGTCTCTGTGTAATAAATGGAATAGAGTATAAGTAGCATAAAATCATTTGTAGCCTCTAATGAATGAATAGATCTAGGCAAAATTATCAATGCAGCCAAGCTGCTGACAAGAGAAACATCAGAAAACAATTACCTCCTGAGGAGACTATGTCTATTCTCCTATGCTACCTTTGAAGTCATTTCACACACAAAAAATTAACAAATACAAAAACTCTAAATTTGACCAAGTTTCTAGATCTTTCAATTTATTGGTTCATCAGGAATACTGGGTAGAGAAGGAAAGGTAAACAGCATGAAGGTGCAATTGTTCACATGGAGTAGAGGTTCCTGGGAAACCTACAGGGAAAACAACCCAGTTCTTAGCCAATAATATTACTAGAGGAAAAATTGTAGAGAAGTCAAGACACAGACACAAAGAAACTTAACACACATAGTAATAGATTACAATTTATGAAGTTGTTTATAATCATAATTCACATAAATGTTCCCAGGGGTAAAGGAAGCAAAAAACAAATGGGAAATATAACAGTACTGAAATATTCAGTCATGTCAAGAAATTTATTTTTAGTTATTGCTATATAAGATAGTATTTTGATTATGTGCTTGCACTGCATTCTTACCCTTCAGAGAAATACTGATATATTTATGAGTGAAACAATATGATGGTGCGTATTTATGTCAAGACAATGTAGAATGAGGTACAGATGTAACAGGGTGCCTAAGAGTTGATATGCATTAAAACTGAGTGGCTGCTACATGGGATTCATCTATTGATCTCTACTTTTGAAAATAATTAGTTAGATTTTCCTAAAATGAAGACTTTATTGAAGAAATAAAGACAGCCGGGATGGGGGGTGGGGGGAGCAGAAGGAAACAGATGCTCTTTTTTTCCTCTGCATTAATAAATAAATAAAACCTTAACCTACATCATTCAAGGCAACCCATGAAATACCAATTACATGATGGGTATAATAGAGCTTAATTTGGTGTCCAAACTCCAGGGTTCAAATCTAAGTCCTGCAACTTCATTTTGAGAATTAGCCTCCATTTCCTTTTCATTAACATGGGGGTGACAATGATGCTAAAAACTCCTGGAGTTGTCCTGAGGGTTAAACAGGGACTCATTTAAATTAAAATACTGAAGATGTTCCCTGGCACCCAGTGAAATAAGGTAAACATTAACAAGTGATAAAACTGGGACAGAATCTAGGGTCTGACTCACCAGGGTCCACCATCTTCTTGGTCCTGTCCTGGGGCTGGCATGCGTATGTCTGTATGCGCTTCCACTCGCTACTCTTCTCTGCCAAAGCCACTACATCCACTCTTGGGCATATCAAAAATTGCATGTAAGAATCAGCAGCAAGAAAAAAATACATGCCAAGAAAGGAATATGGGTATTAATAATCTCTTATCCAATGACTAGGTGGACACTCATCCCTGAAATACATATTTACTAAGCTTGGCCTGCAGTAGATGTGAGGGATTTAATAGTTCAAGTTGGGGGGCAGGAAGTCCTGCACCACAGCTGTGGCTTGAGTGCTCAGTGCGGTCCCTTATCTTACACTGGTTTCCCTGAACCAGACCCTGAATCAAGAGTTCATGTGCAGGTGGTTTGTTGAGAAGCTCTCCAGGAGAAACCGAGAGAGGAATGGAGGAAACAAGAAACAAGGGAGAAAAAGAAACAGCAGCCAAATACAGATGCAATTGTAAACAAAGTCCCAGTGAGAAGCTTCAGGGTGATCCCACACAAACCCCAGAGTTGACATATTCCCTCAGTTTGTTCCAATTAGAGGCAAGAAAATTAAGCTTTTCTTTTCTAGTTCCAGACTGCCACCAGTTAAGGGCTGCCCTGAGGAATCTGTGATTCCAGGTATACATTTTCTTATACTTGCAGCCTAGGTGGCTGAGATGGTCCCAGAGTTGACCTCTGAAGACAATGTCAAGTATGCGTTTGTCAAAGAAAACAACAGAGACATAGGGACAGGACACACAGACCAGGAAAGCATTCCAAAAATCTCTGGGCACAAATACTACCGATAATGCCTACCCCAAACTTACATCCAGATTCTGGGTTTAATTGTCAATAAAGAATGATTTGGGAGAATGCCCACGAGCTAACCATTGTGAGCATGCTGAAGATGATTAGTGTGCACCTTGCAAATTACTTTCAACTTCAAAGTATAATAGAGTGAAGCTGCTGGCAGCGGACTCAAGGTCGACTCAGAAGTGGCTGGGCCAATAGGTGCAGGGGATTTGCTCTCACCTATGTCTTTTGCAAGCAGTGGGTCACGCAATGGGCTCTGCTGGCCTCAAAACTCCTGGGAGCCCAAAGTGACAGGATCCCTGACTCTGTCCAGTATTCCCAACTAGCAAGTGATCTTTGAAAACAAGTCTTTTGGGTGAAATGCTAGGAAGTTTACAGAACCCTAAGCCTTTTGGATAATTGGCACACAGTTTTCCTAAACTCATCCCCACTCTCAGTCACAAAGCACATTGTTTACTCAAATCTTTGATCCTGTGTCTCTTGGGTGTTCATCCTGTTTTGACTAACACCCAGTGAAAGTGCTGGATAATTTCACACCATTCCCCACTCATTCATATCTCTCTCCTCATTCCTTCCAGATCATTCCTTATACTTGGATGTTGGTCTCTATTGCTCCTATTGAAGTTAGGTCAAAAAGGGCAGAAGCCTCCAACAAACAAGCCACAGGGGAAAAAGTGGCATTTTTAAAACGTGGCTTCCACTGCCCAGCTTCTTACCAGATGCACATCACCTGCATGCACAGCAGTTGTTAAAATCACAAGCAATTTAGACAACGGGGTTTTATTTACATGGAATTAACCAGGTTAATTAATTAACCAGGAAAATGAAAAGTCCTTAATGCCACAAGTAGCCAGTTATTTCACCAAGTACCATTTAGTCCACGGTACCATTTAGTACCATTTAGTACTAATAGTACCAAAGTACCATTTAGTCCATATTTGGCTTCCCAAATATGCTGCCTTGCTACAGCTCCGCACACTTTCTTTACTAGGCCCACTGTTGGCAGTGTCTGGACAAATTCACCAGGCCTGCCCTCAGTAGTCCCTAGTCACTCCTGGTCTACCATTCTGGCAACCGACTCTACACCAGCTATTTCTCTGCCAGTCACTCTCCCACCATGGCCCCTTCCCACCATCAGCTCACTCTTCCAGGAGGGCTTCCCCTGGCCAGGCCACATGGGCCTGGTTCTATCAGTCTGCTATTCTCAACTCTCTTCCACCTCTCTATTACTCATCCTTTTTGTTCATCCTTTCCTGCTTCCTGATTCTTCTCATGGGTCTTTTTCTCAGACCACACCCACCGGGGCACTTTGGCACCCACACAATTTTCAACTGTGTCACTACCCTGTATCACTATTATATCAAAGAATATAAATCAAATGCCCACAAATTTTACATCAGTTTAGGTAACCAATCAAAGAACAGGCATAAACTGTTTTAGCTTTATTTGCTGAGGAATAGAGAGGAAGGGGTGGTGTGTTCATCCTCACGGACAAAGAAGAAAAAGACTGTCTATTTCAGTTATCAACTGGAACAGAGTGTGATATTGTATTACAATAAATACATATTTGGTCTTCAACCCATTCCTTGCACCCAGCTCTAAAACTCTTGGAATTTCCTAAGTAAGAACTAAAAAGATATCTTTTGTTATGTTAATGAATTGACTTTTGGAAAGCCCTTAGGTAACCTAAGGATGGAGGCTGGTTGCCAGGGGAACCAATCACAAGATTAGAGGATTGGAATTTTCATCTTCCCCTTCCTAACCTCCAACCTTCTAGAATTGGAGAAGGGCAGGAGAATTAAGTCAATTGCCATGACCAGTGATTTAATTAGTCATGACCATGTATTAACACTCCCACAAAAACCCCAGAAGGACAGGATTTGGAGTTTCCACATTGGTGAACACCTGGAAATTGGGGTTAGTGTTGTACCTGGGCATGCAAAATCTTTTGCCACCATACTTTGCCCTATACATCTCTTCCATGTAGCCAGATAGATTTTAGCCTCTTATAATGGTTTCAGCATTCTATAATAAACCTGTAATCTAGTAAATGAAAAGTTTTGAGTTTTCTGGTTACTCTACCAAATTAAAAACCCAAGGAGAGGAGGTATAAGAACTCTGATTTATAGTCAACTGGTTAGAAGTATAGTTGTCAACCTGACAAAGGGTAGTGATGCAGTTAAAAATTGTATGAGCGCCAAAATGTCCTGGTATGTGGAGTCTGAAAGAACTGCAAGAGAAAATGGGACATGGGGAAAAGGGCATACAAAAAAGGAGGAGCAAAAAGAGGAAAAAAGAAAGGAAGAGAGAAGAGAATGGCAGATGATGTAACAGAGCCCACATGGCCTGGCCAGGGGAAGCCCCTTGGAAGAGTGAGCTGGTGGTGGCAAGGAGCCATGGTGGGAGAGTGACCAGCAGAGAAGTAGCCAGTATGGAGTCAGATACCAGAATGGCAGGCCAGGGGTGGTGACCAGGGGTTGCTGAGGGCAGGCCTGGTGGATTTGGCCAGATGCCGTCAAAGGTGGGCCTCGTAAAGGAAGTGCATGGAACCACAGCAAGGCAGCAGATTTGGAAAGCTGATCTGTGCATAAGCAATTGTGGAAGAAATTTGAGGAGCCTTGGAGAAGGGGAAAAGCCCGGGACACTGACGAGAGAAGAAGCATAGAGAAGATGCTGGAGAAAGACCGGACTTCGCAGGATTCTCAGGTTTGGAGGGGCACCATCTTGGACAAGTGTTTGGTACTTGGGGTAAAATTCCTGGTCACTTGTGGCATCAAGGACTTTTCATTCTCCTGGTTAATTTCCCTTGTTAATAAAGCCCTTTGTTAAATTTCATTTTGTCTTGGCAACTGCTATGCACAGGTGGTACAAACCTGAGGGAACCTGACTGGCAGTAGCCGCATTTTAAAAGTGACATGTTGGTTGAAGGCTTCTGCCCATATTTTGATGCAATTTCAAACCTGATCTTCTGACTGGCATCTGAAGAGGGGAAGTGAGTGAGTCTGGTAGAACTGAACCCATACCTATGTGACCTGATATTGTCTCAGGGTAGAAAGTGTCAGGATTCAGCTGAATTGTAGGACATCAAGTTGTTGTGTAGAGAATTGCTTACTGAGCATATGGAATCCTCTCCCATATCAGAATTTGGAATTTACCCAAAAAGAAGAGCCATAGATGGACTGGACAACAATACCTCAGGAGTACACAGACTGAAGAGGACATGGAGATTCCCAAGAGTTGAAATGACCGAGGCCAAAAATTATGACTCATAAGAACACCAACTCCAAGCCAGTGGGGAAAGTCTATAGTATAGACATTCAAAAGGGTGAAAATACCGCCTCAAAATCATCCCTCATAACCTATCATAAAGCAATAGGAAAATGCAATACTCTATCCTTTACCTTAAAATTTTAAACTTCTATGAATTACAACTTCAATTCCTAACCTGAATACTGATCAGTACAAACACTCCAATGGTTCCACTAGTTCAACAATAACTAGAATAACAGCATTTGCTCCACATGTACTGCCAAGATTCCAGAGTCAGAATCACTGGTTCTGCAGGTTCTTGAAAGGATTATGCTCACAGTATAGCAGCCCAACAAATGCCCAACTAGGTTTACCTGTTTTTATACACTCATTGTTCCAGAAGAATGTTCAATCAATCATTCATAGTTGTCCTTTGACTTTCATGTTGGTAAATAATTACATTACTTAAGGAACAATTATTATACAGTAGGACCTCCACATAGACCTGAATGATACTAACAATAAAAATCTGTTTTAAAAAAGCATCAAAGCTTAAGCTGATCAAGTTTCTATACCCAAAACCATTTTGTGGAAATTTTCAAGGTTCAAAAGAATATTCATTCATATTCCTGAAATTACATACATTGTATCTATCTGGGAAAATACTACCTAATAATGTGCCCATCTAGACCCAACTCTGCTTTCTGTGACCTCGTGCAGTTCATGTGAAATTAACGATGAGCACCTCACCACAGAAAATGACAAATGCTGAGACTACAGCTTTGATTTCCTGAGAACCAGTTGTTAAACATGTATCAGCATACTGCTTCCTAGCCATGCCCCAAAAATGCTGATGTCCAACAACACACCCATCAAGAAGTATGACAGAGATAAACTCGGAGTGGAAAAATGTGGTGGTCTTTACTAATTGCAGTTAAAGATGTCTTATTCTGTAATATTAAAATGACAAGGTCACAGCTCCAATCCTTCCCAAAGCTGTATGGTGAGAAGCCTAAGCCTTAATCTTCACTAATTTCTTGATCTGTTTGATTCCTTCAGGCCTCTCATGTCTGACTCAAATGTCATCAGAAAGGTTGTCTCTAACAACTTCATGGTCATTCTGTACCCCAAGTACTATTCCATTCTTCTTTAGAGTACTATTGAGCATTATGTAATCTATTCAAAATGAACTTAAGCTCTGCAAACAGAAATTCTGTTTTATTTTGTTCAGTGTAATATCCCAGCACCAAGAACAGTGCTTAGTAGGTGGCAACAAGTATGGGTGAATGACTTCAATACCACACACAATGAAAGGGAAAGATGTCTATAAACTATTGTTGAAGAGGTGGGGAACACACTGGATAAATACAAGGTCAACCCTCATTGTTCGTAGAGTCTATATTTGTGTATTGTATTAAGTTAGCCTACCCATTAAAATTTAGTTGCAACCCTGAAAGCAATAGCCACAGCCCTTAACAGTCATTCATAGATATGTACAGAGTGAAAATTTTGAGTCACCCAAAGTGTTTGGTCCCAACAGAGATTGAACAAAATGGCATTCTACCTTCTTGTTTCAGCTCTTGTATTGTGAACACAGGGACATTTTGTGGTGTATGTAGTGTCATATTCCTTGTATTTAATTTTTCTATTTAAAATGATCTCAAAGATATGTAGTGTTAATAAGAAAACATCTAAAAAGACCATTGCAGAGCAAATATATGTGTAAGATGCACTTTATTCAGGCATTGGTTAGAGTGCTTCCCAAGACTTCAGTGTCAATGAACTATGTTTTCAATAAGGTATCCTTAAGCAGAATACATATAAAATAAATTTACTGATTAGTGTATGAAAAATTCTGACCAGCGGTTCAAGGAAAACAAACCCTGTAATTCCCCTAGGAGCAAGAGTCAGAATTCATTGATTCAGTATTCACAAGAATGTAACTATCACAAGATAAGAAAATCAACTGTGCATAATAATTTCCATTTTTTTAATATTTATATAATAAATAATTAGCTGATAGAGAAACAGATGATAGTCTATAAGGAAATTTGTACAGACATAGAAGTAAATATATGAAAATATTTATATCAACTATTCACAGTTGCCTTGGAAAGTAAAAATAAGGAAATATAAAAGTTTCACTTTGTGCTCTTTTTTACACTGTTGTGTTTTTGATAATTTTTTCAACAAATAATTTCTGTTTTGCTAATTTTTCTAACCAACATTTCTAATGAATGAAAACAGCAATTTTTCCTTTAAAATATTCATAAGCTTGAGCAAGAACTCAGTTGAAAAAGCCTATGTAAACTTTGAACATTTTCATTTAAAATTTAATAAAGTACAGGCCTTAAAGAAATAAAATTAAAATAGACCAGACAAATGATAGACGAGGCAAAATAACATAAGCAAATATTGACCTGTCTTAGCCAAGTTGCAAAATAAATACCATAAATAAATAGCACATATCTGTGAGAATGAAGCCTCTTTTATAAACCAGCAACAATGCAAATGAAAGGCAACATGTCCAGGGCAAAAAAGGTGTGTCTTCACTAATAACTAATGTCATCAAAGAGCCAAGTCAAAAAAAAAAAAACAAACTACAAAACTTGAAGCGAATAAAACTAACTCAGTTCTCCAAAGAAGAAATTCAAATGGCCAACAGATACATTAAAAAAAAAAAAGTTCAACATCAATTATAATCAGGGAATGCAAATTAAAACCACAATGAGAAACCACCTTACATTGGCAAGAATAGCCCATTTAAAGAAAAAAGTAAAAAAACAGGTAACAACAAATGCTGACGAGGATGTGGAAAAAAAGGAACACATTACACAGATGGTAGGAATGCAAACTAGTCTAACCAGTATAGAAAGTTGTGTAAAGGATCTTGAAACTACCATTAGATCCAGCAATCCCACGTCTGAGAATCTACACAAAGGTTACAAAAACACTAATTCAAAAGGATACCTGCACTCCTATATTTATTGCAGCACTATTTACAATAGCCAAGACATGGAAACAACCCAAATGCCCCCAAACAGACAAATGGATCAAAAAGTTGTGGTATATTTACATAATGGGTTATTATTTAGCAATCAAAAATGATAAAATCTTACCATTTGCAGCAACATAGATGGAGCTGGAAGAGATTATGATAGCTGAAATTAATCAGAAAGGGGAAAAAAGGCCAGATGTTCTCACTTATATGTGGAATTTAGATAAATCAAAGAAAGGAACAAGAAATAGTAAAAGCTAACAAGTTGAGTATAGAAATGAAACATTAAGCAGAGGAGGGAGGTCAGACAGGGGAGGAAAGAACATGAAGAAGAATGGTGATGGGTCATAGGTGATATGCTGATGGGAGAAATATGAAGATTACAACAATGTAAATTAATTAATTAAAAATTAATTTAGAAAACTATCTAACTCACCATACAGTGAAAATAAGTACCTGTAGAGCAAAGAAATCTTCTTGAATTTGAGTCTTTTCAGCATACATTCAAGCACCTAAAATTTGTTTTCAAACTGCTTTAAACTTTTCACACATGTTGGACCTTTCATAAGAAATGTGTTTTTTATTTTGTCCAAAGAATAAACATAGTGTCTGTGTGAGCTTGCTTATTCTCTACCAGAGCAGTTTATTTTTTTTTTTAACACTGTTGGGCACTGAGTAAAGGCACGATAGCTATTATTTACTCTAGTATGAGACTTGGGGTACATACAAGCAGATGGAGAAACAAGATGTAAAGCCCGTTCCTACCACAGTACCTGAATGGTAAAAACATTTTGCAGAGTTGAAATTATTTCCTTATTTGACAGACAGATACTCATGCAGGAAGAATTTGAGTAATGTTTTTGCTTTCTTTTGCACAGATAGCAAGGATATAGACAGCAATTCTGAGGGTTTAGAATCAGCCAGATCTAACATTATCACCTACCTTTTCACCCTCCATCACTCTCCACTGCCACCCCCTGAAGTTCTTTTACAAGGAGGCTCCTTGTAATAAGAAATCTTAAAGAAGAACTCTAGAGATTAAACTTTGGACTGATAGACTCCCAATTAACTCAACTATAAAAAAAAATAGACAACCAAAAGAGTCATCTTGGAGAGGTTTTCTAAGCAAGAAAGAAGTTGAAGAGGTAGATTTAGTTCGTGAGAAACTGCAGTGAGTTGGAAGTGTCACTTGGGATGATGCCCTGTTAAAGTTTGGCCCCATGCCTTTTACACCATAGAATTGACTGGCATACTCTGCAACCACCAGCCACAACACCATAAAACTACTCTTTGCCCCCTAGGATTAAACACTGTTTAATATGTACTACACAATAGAAATGAGGAATTTCATATGAGATGAGAGGTTTTTCTAAAAGAATCACTAGTAATGTGAATTTATGTCATGAAGTTGTACTCTATTTCTTTCCCAAATACATTTGTTTCTTTAAATAAGGCATAACTTCCTTAATAAAAAAAAAAAATAAAAAAAAAAAAGGTTTCCAGGGCATTTATTGATCCTTCCAAAGGAACATTATAAAAATGGTTTAAAATAAAATTTGAGCACTTTAGGAGAGAAAAAAATCACTATACAAGCTAAGCAATGCCAACCCTCCAGCCAATCAAATTGAACTTTAAATACAGTGGTTCCTCCTTCTTCCCACCTCTAAAATATTTCACTAAATGGAGACATACTTTTTTACTGTATATTTTAAAAAATGCACTAGACTATGGGAAGTCTCTCCTGGGATTTTTGTTCTCTATCTTTCTTTATAAGTCTGTAAGAAAGGTTTAAAAAAGGGTGGTGAACCTTCATAGTAGCCTGGCCTTGACCATTTTTAAGGCAGGAAAATTCTAGGGAAAACTTCCAGAAAGCATCATTAATATTCAGTAAAACAAATACATCTTAGAAGTTCAGAGTTAACTTCATCTAATGAGCAGATAATGAAAATTTTTTTCAAAGACTGTTTGCCTGAGGGATTTAAGTTTTGTTATTGGAAAATAAGAAATTCTAGACTCTGAGAAAGGCCACTTGGCTCAGCATGGCAGATACTTTCAAATTCCCTGATTCCAGCTCCCTATAGTTTCTCAATTTACAAATTCATCTATTCATTGCTTTGAAAAACAAAATGATGCTTCTTGCTTCTCTAGAGTTTTTTGGCAACTGCTTATTTGTGACTTTTATCTTCCAGGTGAGAACATTTTTGGCAATAGCATCTTTTTTTCTCCCACTGCTCTATTTGTGTAAGGTCAGATTGGCCTCTATACCGTGAGTATGAAGAGCTTAATTGGAACAATATTATTATCCTTCACAATTTACAGAAATATATTTGGCCTCTGTGAAGTGTCATTTTCCTCAGAGAGAATAAGCTGCTTCCTTATTAAGCCCTTTGGAAAAACAGAAATAGTTCTCCTGAACCCTTTGGTGTTGGCAAGGCTTTCCATCATGTTATTCTTAAAGTGAAAGAACAGCAGAAACACACTGGCCTTGAAATTTTATTCTAAAACCACCTCTAAAAGGGAAAATCTGATTTTTTTTAAAAAAATCACAGAATCAGTCTTGAAATTGGTAATTTTTAAGGAAAGAACATTGACCCCAGAGAGAGGAAGGGATTTGGTCAGGGAGAAGGTGATCTGCCTCTCAGGTGATCCATTTGTGAGTCTGTATTAAGTCTTTTTTTTTTTTTTTTTGTAAACACAATCTCACTCATTCATGTGATTTTAGCCCTCCTTTACTGAAAGCATGCCACCAGTTCTGGGCAGCTATACATTTTTGCCAAAAAGTTATGACCTGAAATCCCACCTTCTCAAAATGAAAATGAATGGAAACATTGGGAGGTTTCCTTATTGCTTTTAAAATTTCAATATCAGAATCTTCTCAATTATGTTCATATCTGTTACTTATTTTCATTTCCATATCTGAATTTTTCACCATGCATTCAAGTATTTTATCTTCCTCACTTTCCCTTTTCTTTTCCTCAACGGTTATCACTTTTCCTGAGTCTTTTGACCTCGAGATTATCTGCCTGTATTTTAGTTCCCTTCTCTTGTCTTCTATGTATAAATAGTATCTTGTCAATTCTTTCTCTATAAACTCATTCAGGTCTACCACTCTCTCGAGTTTACATCACCACTGTCCAATTCCAGACCCTCTTGAAAAACTTCCTTTTATGACTGGAACATCCTAATTATTGGTGCTAAATTTATCTGCACCTAGAGCCTCCTTTTTTTAGTACATCACATCCTATGTGACCATCTCTACCTTTTTAAACATACTATTACCATTATTTTGCCCTCTGTTCTCATACTCTTTAGAAATTGCCACCTGAGTTTAATAATCCACACCAAGCAGCAGTATTAGTTGAGTACATATTTCCTATAACTGTAACCGTTATACCAGTTGCTATATATATACATCCATCAAATGTAATCCTCACTACAATTCTAAAAGTGAAGTTTTGTTATTCCCATTTTATAATAGAGAAAACTGAGACATAAAAAGCATAAAAAACTCAGTAAGACTAGAACTAAATTAGTTTGACTTCCGAATCCATGCTTTTCCCTAGTTATGCTCTCTGAGCGCCCACCAGATCTAACTAAATTCTTTCAAACTACAATCATAACAGCCTCATCACCTAGCCCACCTGATCTGTGACACAACTTTGTGCTCCAAAGGATGGTGGTCAAGGTTATACACTCTGGAATCACCATGTCTGGGACTCAGGTCCCAGCTCCAAGGCTCATCAACTCAGCTAGTCCCAGCAAGTTCCTTTTCCTCCTCACACCACCATTTTCTCATAGATTCTGGTAACAGTATTCATCTTGGATCAGTCTTGAGAGTTTGAGCAAGCCACTGCCTCTCATTAGATGATTTCCACCTGTTTCCTCTGTGAAGCATGATCTTCCATTTCAAGGATTAAACAAAAACTCAACACTAACCCCTTATAACTTCATTTCATATTTTTTGAGTCTAAAGTTGCCTTATTTCACCTACATTCTTTCACAAATATATTTAGATGTCATATTATATTGATCTTGTTTACCTATTGCCTTCTCCTAATCTTCTGTTTTTGCTATAAAGTACTTTTCTCTTCCCAAAAACTTGTCAGTTTCCAAAAGAGGCAGACATTATTTCCTATCTGCCTTACCATAACAACATAAGATTTTGTTAAGAATGAAATAGTTTTCCCCAAGCTGGGAACCTCAATGCAACCATCCAAATCTGGGTAGGTTCACTATAGATTCTAGGAGCTTAAAGGAGAATTTTGGAGACCCAGGTATCATCTTTACAGGATTTTTAATAGTGAACAGTGAAAACCAGGCAGCAGGGAAACAGCAACTTGAGTCCCTCCTCCCTGGCAGTGACACCAGTTTTTTATCTCTTCCCTCCTAGGCCAAAGTGTGCACACGTACACATACATACGTGCACGCTCTTGAGGCCCAGGTGTGTATATATAGAGGCATGGAAAACCTTGACAGCTCATTTACCCTACACTCAGATTTACATTTTATAAATTATTATTTGCAAACCAAAATGTCAGTTAATTTCATTCTTCTCCTGCTATGATTAAATTCCTTCTCTGGGTTCTAATCATCTTCAACATAGTTGCTAATACTCTACTCCACTGCCTATACCCTTAGTGGTTTATCCTTTCATGATTAGGCCAAAAGAGAGGCCAGTGTGACTAAAACAGGAATAGGTGAGAGGACACAGAGCAAGTCTAAGCCTGAGAGGAAGACATCCAGAAGAGACAGAGTCCATCTGCTTTCCCCTGCCATGTGTTAAGACAGAGCACAGGGACTGAACATGTTCATTCTAGTTCTAGAATAGTAGAAAATGAATCCTGACCATGTAAATGAGATTGATGACTCATTTTCTGTGTCTCGGTTTCCTTACCTATAAAATGGGAATAATGGTGACATTGGTGTCATTGCTCTGGGTCTCTGGGAAACAGAAAACGAGACAATAATTTGTGTACGGAGTTCTCTCGGGGGAAAGAAATACCAGAAAGGCAGTGAGGGAAACCAGTCTGAGAAGATAATGAAGTTGGACTCAGTGCAGTTGCACCTGCACCTCAGCTGATCCCACAAAGTTCTGCAGCTGGAATACCCCCACAGAGATAGCCTGAAGTGAAACAAGTCAAGCAGACCTTTGTACCCCAGATTGGCCAATCGGTGGATGCAGGCTATGCTGGAAAGTTACGTTGTCTTGGGTGAGGCAGTTTCTTTCTGCCAAGAGTAGTTCCTAGGGAGGACTTTAGCTCAATGCTACCAGCAAACACTTCAAGAAATGAGGGCACAAATGTCTCATCCAGTAACGAGGAGTCTCTTTGTCACACCATAGCATCCACTACAGTTGGTATAATGATTAACCGAACTAATATCTATCAATCACTTAGAAGGCACCTGGCACATTTTGCCCAACGTAACTGTTAGCTTGTGTCAGTTCCATTGCCTAGAAGGTCTTTGCTTTACCTGAAGGTTTCTTGACTAATATTTGAAATGAAAGGTGATGGTATTTCCTTTTATTTTGATGCCCTGAGCAGCTAAACTCTGTAAATATTTATGAATTCATTTGATTATTTATGGGTTTGCTTCTACCAATTACATTATGCCTTGACTTGTTGTACTTTCAAATGTTTATTTCCATACTATCACAGCTTAAAGCAAATAGAGGAGAACAGTGTCTTCTTAACTAAACATAGTCATCACTAAACACACCAGGGTAACTGCTGGTTATTTAAAGAGTAAATTAATATAGATAGCCTTAAAGAGGAAGGTGAAATTTTTCACACAGTACAAACTTAAGGGCATATTTAATGCCCAGGACTAGAATTTGGTCAATCTTTGAATAGATACCCATTCAGTCACACTCCTCTGGTAAATATTCCTGAGTCACTGATACCCGCATCTCAAACCCTAGCTGCTCAGCAATCAAAGTTTGGGAACCACAGAGCTGTTATTGCAAGGGTTCTGATATTTGCCTTTTGCTATCAACCATTAGCAAAAGTTAATAGTAGAGCCAGGCACAGTGGCGCATGCCTGTAAGCTTATGGAGTCATGGCGGGGCCTGGTGATCCCGGTTCGAGTCCCGCCCAGGGCAACATAGTGAGACCTAATCCCAAAAAAATAGCTGGGCACAGTGGTGCATGCCTGTAATCCTAGCTACCTGGGAAGCTGAGGTAGGGAATCGCTTGAGTCCATGGTACCATGGGCAATGTGAACCTGCGGTTCCATGGGCAAAATAGCAAGACCTAGTCTCAAAAAAAAAAAAGTTAATAGTATAGATATCTTGCCTATATAGGATTATCCCTCAAAATAATGTAACATTCTAATAATGTGCAAAGTTAATAGACTTACTGAATAAATATGTAGCTTTGCATCACCATGAATTTTCTTAAGCAATGTTTTAAAAATGTACAACTCTGATTATTTTATGGTAAGAAAATATTCCCCTACTCAATCTCTAATCTTTTGCTTCCTCCCCATCCCCAATATGATATGTTCTTTTTCAATCTGAGAGCATTGGAGGCACCATATTTCCCCATAAAGTTAGAGACACTATCTCATTTATCTTTCACACAATAAAAAAGACCATATATATGTGAATATGGATATATGTGTGTATGTGTATATAAGTACACATATAAGTCTATCTATATGTATATGTGTGTATACATGTATGTGTGTATATGTGTATACATATATGTATGTATCATTTTACAAGTACACACTTTAACCAAGTATGTACTATATTCTTCATTTGTACCAGGCACTGTGCTAGGTGCTAGAAATACAATCTTTAAAATACAAAATTCTCTACTAACAGGCAGCTTGCAATCTAGAAGAAGAGATAAGTCATTAAACAATTCTATTTATTACTTACATTTTTGAAAATGATATGGAGAAAGAAAAAAGGGTGTGATGAGTGATTACATTAGGAGACACTGTTTCAGATCAGGCAGGAAAGAGAGAAACATGCCAGGAACTGAAGCAACAGTTAAGCTGAGGTTGAAAGGATGATAGGAGGTAGCCAACAAGACTGATGAGTAGAGCATTCCAGTCAGAAAATGTACATGTAAATAAATGGAAGGATGTTCAGTGTTACCATTGACAGATGGATGGCTTATTTGCAATTCAGAATGTGAGTCAGAGATAAATCTGATTTATCATCACATGCAAGTTTTTTTTTTTTTCAAATTGCTTACTTCAAAACAATAAGAGAATATACATTTGATAGTGAAACATGGGTGAACAGCTGCCTCACCCAAGACAACAAACCTTTCCAGGCATAGCCTGCATTCACTGATGAGACAATCTGTGGGTACAAAGGTCTGGTTGACTTGTTTCACTTCAGGCTATCTCTGTAGGGCCATTCCAGCTGCAGAAATTCTGGAATCAGCTAAAGACTAACCATTACTAAAGACCATCTGCATCATGGTAAGGGTGCAGAGTGCAGAATAAGTAAGGTATTGTTCATCAGTCACAGGGTTGGTCAACAAGGACATCGAGAGGGGCAAAAATCTAAGAAGGTCAGCATAGAGAAGACAGACAGCCCAGAGGGGCCATTAACTACAAAGAGGGCTGCTGACAAGAGGTAGCCTGTCACTGAAGGTGTGTGTGATGGCAACTGCCACAAGAGCAGCCAGCACACAAAACTACAAAACTACAGGTTCCTCCTAGGCAAGGATTATCTTGTCTCCAAAGGTTGAATGTCTGAAAGAGCACAAGACATGAGGAAGCTTTGAAAGAAAGAGCTTTGAAAGAAAGAGCACAAGACATGAGGGAACATCTGGAAGGGAAGGAGTACGCATAAGACCTTAAAAACCTTAAAAGATTTTCTTCTTTTTAAGAAGTTAAAATATTGGAGTACATTTAAAATTATATCCATACATCGACAAAACAATCCCATACTACTTTAAAGGCAATTCCAAGTGATTCGGCAATATTTCATTTAATTGTTTCAAACTTACTGCTTTTTTGTCAACTCGGTGATATTGTGTTTTCTCTAGATGTACTCCATTACTGCTTTGATCAGACTTTTTGAATTTAGTAGCTCTCATTGGTCAACTCAAGAAAGGGCCTGTTTTACATGTGGATCTTATATATAGCCCATGCACTTTTTAAATAATGCTAATACTAATAATGGAAACCACACTATTTTGGCATTTCCTGAGGGTTATGACTTTGATAATGGAGTTTTTGCATTGTTCTAGTGTTCTAGAAGCATTCATTTTAGAGTTTTGTTTGCTCTCTCTTCAGAGGCATGACCAGCAACATTGGCTCTTCTTTAATGCACTAAACTATTGGGTGACAAAAAGCCTCTTTTCCTTGGGGAACTAGAACATTGTGATAGGATCCTTCAGCCTTCCCAACAAAAGATGCTGTCACCTCACTAGCACAGTCCTAGGTACTTGAATTTGAGTACTTATTTTCCCAGCCTTGTGAATTAGAGAGGAGGGCCAAGTGAACAAGAACTTGAAAGTGGAGAAAACAGAAAGCCAGAGAAAGGAAGCAAAAAGACCAGAAAGAAAAGTTTACTACAGCAAACAGAAGAAAATGACAAGTAATTCTACTGCCTTTTTGTTCAAGAGCATTACCTCAGTGTAAGCCAGAAACATATTAGTAGTTATTTCTATAAAATTTGGGCCACATTCTAAATGACAAGATACTCTCAGTCGTCTCAGTAGCTCACTTTTTAAATATCTTTTTAATAATGAGTTATTTTTAATGATTTATATAACTCAGTTTTAGTAATTTAGTTATTATCAATCCTGGTCACAATTCTAAATACACTGATAGACATAATAAATATTGCTCATGGATTTGTACTAAAAGCAGACCTTTCTACTAAAGAAAACCATACACATTATTGTATTAGTCAACATACAAGGTAAAAAAAAGGAACTGCTGCTGTCTGCACTTTATCCTCTGGGGAAGAGTCAGAGAGTTATATTCTAAAGTCTCAGGTCACACAATCAAAGATAACACCAAAATCAAGTATCATGCCTTGCCAATGGATTCAACCCATTTCCCTTGTTATAACATATGGATTATTAATTTAAATAGAGTCATCCCTTAGCCTTAAATAAACCAGACAGGATTCTTATATGATGGTTATAATCTTCCTTTAAAAAAAAAAACCCTTTGGAAAAGGCATCTATTTATTCTAAACATAAGAGAATGTAGCAAAACACTTAAAACATTTCTCCAGAGCTTTCTTCCATGAATAGTAAAACACTGAATCACAGATACATTATACAGAGGAAGAGCCATCAGGCTCCACTGGGGTGTTACCTAATATTTATTTGAAAAACAATTTTTATTTGGATTCATGCTTCATTTCATGGTTTCAATAGAGGAATATCCAGGAAGACAGGAAGATATGATGCAGAAATTACTGTCCATGCAAAAGATTTCAGTGCTGTGTTTGCTTCTGGGAAAGTAACTCAACTTCTGTATTTCAGATGTGATCTCCTGGTTTCTCTAAGATTTTCTTAGGGATCCTGATCATGACTGAGGTCTTGCTACAGCTCACAAGGACACAGTAGTAGCTTTCAGTTGGAGTCATTCAGTTAAATCCTGAGCATAACAATCAGATCATTTTCACAAGGCTGACATCCTCCTTTCCATTCAGTAAATCCCTCTATAGGATCTAGATACTGAAAGGTTCAACAGTTGCATGGTAATACTGGCGATCACCCTGAACATGCTGCCTGGGTATGGAAGTGAGGTGCTGGTGGTTCAAAACATTCAGCAACTTAGACCATCTCTATTACATCTTATTTCCCACAAGCATTGATGTGATGACATTCACCACCACCCTGTAACACATTGTGAAAGTATTTTACTTTAGAGAGAAAGTAAAGGTAAAAGGACCAGAAAAGAACCTAGAAATCAAAACCCAATATTTTAGAAATGAGAAGTTCTTCAAGAGCTAAAGTGACATCCAATGTTATAGCCACAAATGATGACCCAACCAGGTCTTGAATGCCCAGGCACCAGACTGCCTTCATTGCACCATATTTCCTGTGAGATATAAGAGTACAGAGGTCATATGTATTCACTGGTCACTGGGTATCTAGATTCTGACACCACTTCTAACACATAGCACAGATTTAAGGAGACAATACTAAATGATTGAGTCCTGAAACAAACTCATATTTTTTTTAAGTTTTGATATTTTAGCTTATATAGCTAGGTATGTAGGAATGGGATGATAAACAGAGGAAAAAATAGACTCGAACAAAAGGACCAACAGAAACATTGGAAGTAGGCTGTGTGATTTAAAAAAAAAAAGAATAGGGCTGGGTAGAAATATCAGAAACTTACAATTGAACAAAGAATACCAGGGCAGGATGTCTAGCCCCAAAATATGGTTCTCTGAAGTCACACATCTCAAAAAAAAAAAAAAATTGTGTGTGTGTGAAGGGAATGCTGGGAATATAGAATAGAATGTCTTTTCTTACCAAGACTACAGCCCAAAAGCCATGTGGAGCATGGCTTATATAGGGTCCTCTGGCAAGCTCTTACCTGTGCCCTGCTCTCATAAAAATTCTTGAAAGTATCTGCTTTGAATGTGATTTTTCTAATGATGATGGTGCATCTAAACTGTCCCTCTCAGGGGTGGCACCTAGAAACCAACTTTTAGTAAATCCCACTGCAGGATGTAGAGGGAAGCAGTGAAAGTAACATAGAAACTTAGGTTATGAGAAGTTCCTCCAATGCTCTACCAGCCCCATATCACAACAGCTGCTGCTGTACTTCCTTCTCCACCCTATACCACCTCCATACTGATACTTCCTAATTAATTTCTTATGGTCTATAGCAACATCTTGTACAACCAGGAGGGTTTAGCCATTTAAAAAGTTATGTATCTTAAGAAGCTATTTCCTGCTCCCACATCTCTTCTGACTTTCACTGGCATGTCGAAAAGAGGTGTCATAATCACATTTTTTGAATTTTAAATGAATGCAATTGGTCTTCATTATTCATGGATTCCAAATTGCAAATTTGCCTACTCACTGAAATGAGTATATATGGTGCTTCATGAACTGCATATCTTCAAGGGATACCAAAAGCAAATTTTTCCAAATTACAAAGGAGAAATTTTTGAGATATTGAACTCACATGCCTCCAGTGAGGTGGAATGAAAAAATGCTCCACCCTCTCGCTAAATCTCTCATGGAGCATATGAACATTTCTTTTACAATCTAGTCAGTGCCTCCATTTACTAATATCTGTTGGGTTTGTTGTGGATCCACTATAATATCAACACCCTCAGAAGAGTGTTGAAATGTGATTTGGGTTCCTAAGAACAAGAGTGTGATTTGCTTACAGAGAAACATGGGGCTTCAGTCAACTTTGTCCAAACATGAGTCACAGTGTTAAAAGCTATCAGTTCAGTACACATGAATCAATAACATCAATTGAATAAGATGCTGTGATAATTAATTTTATGTGTCAACTTGACCACCCCTTGGAGTCCTCGGATTAAACATTATTTGTGGGTGTTTCTGTAAGGGTGTTTTCCAACAAGATAAGCATTTGATTGAGTCCACCTCAGTGAAGTTGGTGGACTTTCCCAACATGGGCAGGCACCATTCATTCTTTTGAGGCTCTGCATAGAAGAAAAGGAAGAAGATGGATTTTGCCACCTTCTCCTGTTCTTGGACTTGATTTATGCTATCAGCTTCGCTGATTCTCAGGCCTCCGGTGTCAGACTGGAAATCTTAGAATTCTGGGATTCTACCATAGCTTTCCTAGTGTTCATCTTGCAAATGACAAATTATAAGACTTCTCAGTCTCCACAATCACATGAGCTAATTCATCACAATAAATCTCCTTTCATATAAACATATGCAAATATACATATTATATGTATAATATACATATACTTTATATACTGTCTAGTGGTTTTTTTTTTTTTTTTTTTTCAGGAAGTTCTGATGCATGCACGGTCCTTAAATAGACACATAAAACAAAGCTATGTGTTAATCAGTTGATGAAAATGTTGTGCCCACAGGCTCACATGAACCTAACCCTATATTTCCCCCTAGGAGTAAGGGTTTATTTAATATTTGCTAATTCAGTGTTGGCAATGACTTTATAGAACATAACTACCATAAATAAAATTGACTGTAATTATCTTTTTACTTCATCTTAAATCTCCACCTGTATCCACAAGCTCAGCTAATGTCCCAGTTAGCCTTCTCCCTCTCTATCCACACCCAGTCAGTCCTCTTTTAAATACATGCTCACTGTCCTCCTCAGCCTACCTCAGATCAGATCCTCAACCTCTGATACCAGATGAATCCCGATGGGCTCCTAATTCTAGTTCCATCTTTCACTTGCTGTTCATCCTCTGGTCATTGAAATGATTGTATCTCTCATTTGCTTAAAATCCTGTTGTGAGGTCTCATCATGCCTGAAACACTCCTCAACCCCAAATTCCAGGGGCGCTCTTGAAACTCCCCTCAGCTTCTGTGCATTTGTGTTCCTTCCACCTCTACTATTTTGCATATGTTAATCTCTCTGAAGATGTTGCCTTTTCTTACCTTCAAGTTGATTCAGTCACTATTCATCTTCTGAGCCATGATGCAAACAGCTCCCAAAGTCAAGTGTTCTCTGCTCCAAACACAGGAAGAGAGGCAGGAACTTCTCACTGAGGGCTACCTCTGCATAGGTACATACTTTACTAATTGCCTTGATTGTGTTCAATAGTGTTTATATTTTCCAATTCCATTGTCCTACTAGACTTAGCTGCTTAAAGATTAGATCCTGGTTATTTGTATTTGAGTCCACAGGAAGTTAACTGAATGTGTAAATGAATACATAACATTGCCCCTTTAGATACCACTTTGACTTTCTTGTATCTCACGTGATCTCAATTTTTTCATAACTCTTCAACAGTTTAAAGTAATTACAACTCAGTAACTATCCACTTGAGGAAAGGGAAGAGGTTTCTAAGCAAAACTGTAACTGCCAGGTGTTGACTATTTAAAACTTTGTTTGAAACCAGAAAAATACCTCACCTTCTGACTAAACATTTTGTGAGAAGGAAAGTCTATCACCCCACCACCACTTTTTTCCCCTTCTTTAAATTTCTACAATTTAGCCTTCCTCTAAGGTCAAAATCTTTCTTCTCTAAAGTCTTCCCAGCTGCCTTCACATGCATACCCAGCCTCTGATGATCTGATCTTCTCTGCTCCTCTGGAGGCTCTTAGTATCTGTTATCAATCCCAGCTACCTGGAAAGTTGAGGCTGGGGATTGTTTGAGGTTGTGGTACCTCAGGCAATGTGAGTCTGCAGTTCCACAGGCAAAAACAGCGAGACCTAGTCTCAAAAAAAAAAGTCGTTCTTTTAGTTAGCCTTCCATGTCGACATCCCCGACCTGCCGCTAGATTTGTCACTTGAGCATAACAGAAGGTTCTCAAAAGTAGGTATCAATTCATGCCTGGCACACAGTAGATGTGAAATAGATGTTTGCTAAATACATGAATCACAATAATTCTTATGAGATAGCACAGGAAAATATAGTAACCAATTGAGAACCAGTATATCTGGGCTCCATCTACCTGGGCTGTAATCCTGACAGAATCACATTCTATCTGGGAAAACTTGTTATTAAATCTCCTTGTGACTCACCTTCCCCATCTGTAAAAATGGGGTTCATGTTAATGTTAATCCCATCCTCATTGCCAGTTGAATTGTAAGCAATCCTTGTCACTAATTGTAAGCATCAAGCTCATCAATCTGCATATGGTTTTTATTGGCTTTAGCAGTTATACTGATACACCAGGACGGGCATGGCAGGGAGAAGGGAGGCAGGCCAGCCCCCTGACCTACCAGGAATCTTCATACTCTTTCTCCAGGCTCTCTCTGACATCCTCTTATGCTCTCTCATGCTCATGCTTGTGCAAGTGCTCCCTCTACTCCTGTAGCCCCCCTCCTGCCCACACCCACAATCAAGGGAAAGGGTGCAATACTACAGGTTCTGGTCACAGGCTAATGGAGGAAAAAAACAGACCAAATCATTTGCCCTACAACACATCTCATAGATCTTTGCCATTAGTAAAAGAGAAAATATATATTAATCTCAGCAAATTGCTTAGCCCAACGAGACCCACAATGCATACTCAGTAAATCTTTGGCTGTTATTAATCGACTTTGTAGAGGTAAAATCAGTGCTATTGTTTACAATATCCAAGGTAAAGAAACAACCTAAATCCCCACCAAAGGATGACTGAAATAAGAAGATGCAGTCTAGATACACAATGGAATACTACTCAACTATGAAAAAGACAAAAATCTTACCATTTTCAACAACATGGATGGAACTAGAGGGAATTAGTCTAAACAAAATAAACCATCAGAAAGATAAATATGGGATGATTTTACTCATATGTGGCATATAAAGAATCAAAGTGAAAGAACAGAACAAACAAAAGCAAACTAAATCCTTGGAATCTAACTGCAAAACTGAGGAATCCAGAGAGGGAGGGTAGGGTTAGACCAAAGGGGTGAGGGGCACAATGAACTGTGATAGAGGATTACTGGTGCTTTGGTGGTGGGTATGATGTGTAACATACATTTGTAGCAGTGTGAACCTTTACCCCTAAAACATATGTGATGTTGTAAACCAATGTTACCTCAATAAAAAAAGAAAGTCAATAAAAGAAAAGAAAGTAAAACTGGTGCAATGAATAAATTACCCAAGAGTACTCAGAGATAAATTTCAAGGTTGGAGTGAAGTAATGGATAATTTAGGGAATTTCAATGGAAAAATTACAAAACTAAATCAGGAGTAACTAGGATATGCTGACTCAAAAAAGGCTTCAGAGACAGCCTTGTTATATCATATCATAGTACAGGGGAAAGTAAGAGACAAACCCCTTTAGAATTCAACAATTCAGAATGTGCAAGGTTTGGGACAAGAGATAAGCAGGCTGAAACGGAAAGCATGTTCTAGAACAGGGGCCAAAGGGATACTGACTCAGATAAGGCATCTGGAACTTAAGACAAAGGTTAAGGAGGGTTAGAAAGGGTTCAACAATATCACAAACTATTGGATAGAGGTGGGCTCTCCAAAGAAAGCAGAACTCAGCAAAGAATCTGTGAAGAAGGAACAGCAGGAATGCATTCCAAAGGCTTCCACCTAAGGAATGAAGACCACCAAATGTGATTCTCTTCAATTGTACTGGTCTTTACCCATTGTTATCTTCCCCTTAGATTAAGGTCAATTTTGTGCTTGTAATGAACCATGAGGCAGACTTTTCCATTAGGCACAGGAATTCCACAGCTCAGGGTCCATAATACTTTTAGGGCCCAGGAACATGTTTTCATTTTCACTTTTTTAAAAAGCAGATCAAAAAAAAAGGACATCTTAATAAAGAATACATAAAAATGTATCCAGGCTGGATCAACCTCATTTTTATACCAACACTGTCATAAGATATGGCACTCAAGCAAAAGTCTTCAGTTAAGTAAGCAAACCACTTAACCAGATAAAGCATAAACACCATACTGAAATCCTGCCAATCACGTGCATTAGAAGTCAAGCAAGTCCAAAACAGGATGGGCATGGTGGCGCATACCTGTAAGCGGCAGTCTAGGAGGCTGCGGCCAGGGATCGCGGTTCGAGTTCCACCAGGAGCATGTAGCGAGACCTAGTTTCAAAAAAATATATAGCTGAGCATGGCAGTACGCACCCGTAATCCCCAGTTAAGGCTGGGGTTGCTTGAAGCACACAGTATATATGAAATAGATGTTAGCTAAATAGATGAATCACAATTACTCTTCTGAGATAGCACAGGAAAAGTATAGTAACCTGCCTGTACCCCCGCAACGTGAGCCTGCGGTTCCACAGGCAAAAATAACGAGACCTAGTCTCAAGAAAAAAAAAAAGTCCAAAACACTTGCGCCCTGTGTTTGAGAATGAAATCTCTCTCTTTTGGTTGAGAGTAGAGAAGTTTCTGTATCCTACCTCGTCCCCCACCCCCTCCACCCCACTTACATTCCAGCAACACCGTACCTCAGAGAACTCTATGTCCCACACATTAATTACACCTATGGGACCCATTTACTCATTTTCATGCAACATCAAAGATCATCCAAACTCTCTGGCATCCTAGCTTTATCTTTTGGTCAAGGTCTTCCTTGCTTTCAGTATATGTTATATTAAACACATTGATGATGCCTCAAACTATTTAAAGAATAAGAGGATCCATTTCCCTATGTTTTAAATTCTTACACATTTGCAAAGCTAGAGCTTTCATACTGCATTCTCTAACCCCTTCATATTTTCTTATGAATTATTAGAATCAATTAAGAACAGCCCTCTTCGTTGAAATATTTTGAATGAGTCAAACAGAAAAGGGATTTCTTCCTCTTAAATTGCACAGAACAGAGTCCACTGAGATTTATAAATAGACTTTATCAAATCCTTCTGTGCAAGTAGTCCTGACTATACCCCTTCCCCAACCCTGCACCATGAGAGGATGAATAAATGAATATCTAACAGGGCCTACACAATACCCACAAGATAATCGGCATTCTGGGAGTGTCTGAAGATATCATATTTGATAGACACCAAAGAGTGACCCCGTGCATTTTACTCTTGAATTACTGGTTGGCAGAAATGGCTAAGCAATACAAACAAATCTGATAAGGATACCACAGATAAATTCAGAAAACAGGGTCAGCATAATTAGTAGTAGATGCTAGAAATGGTACTTCTCTGCACTCCCTCCCTTCTGATGTATGCAGGATACAGATTCTGATTTCCTTTGTTTTCCAGTTCCTATATTTTCTACTTATTCACTACCAGTGGCCACCCTGTTTCTGAAAGGTTCCCACATCTGTTGGGAAGAAAGGACCCTGAGAAAACCCACCTCCAGAAGCCCAGTTTGCCAGCCTCATGGAGATCCCTTGGGGTTCCAGCCTCCTAGGCCCTCGATGAAGACTGCCAAAGGTTGCTCTCCAAATGGAGCTTCTGAGGGGCCAGTGGAGTGGTCTTGCAATCAGAGAAGGCCACTGGGGGTGCATCCCCACAACAACCACACTGAAAATAATTATTCTGATCCACGAACACCAGCTAAGCTATGAGATGCTCTTGTAAGCAAGGTCTGCTTTAATAGAAACATAAGTATTATGCATTGCAGTCTATTATAAATTGGTTGTAATTTTCTCCTGACACTTTCTGAATTAAACTAGTTAGTATACAAAAAAATAATAATAATAATAACAAATGCCACAAAGCAGAAAGCAAACTCGGTGTCTGAAGGTTAATGATTGTTCATGAAAGCCACAGAAATAAATTATCTGCCTAGGGACACTGTCACATGATCAGCACAAAAGCTGCAACAGCCAAAAATGTTTATGTAGAGGAAAAAAACACTGTCAGCGTCACAGAGCCCTTCCCCCAGCAGCTAAATTCGAGTCCTGAGCCAGCCAGCTGCTCCTGACTGCTTACATTAAACTAATTTGTGCTGCTACATTGCAGCTGCTTAATTTTTAGTCTGAACTTTATCACCAATAAGTGTTACAATAACAAGCGATATGATGGTATCTCTAAAGAAATATCCATCAACCTCCAAACAATGACAGCTTCACAAGAGTAGATTGCAGAAAAACAAATTAAAAGAAACAGAAAATTACCCCCACACTGCCTCTTTAAAGGGGGGGAGGGGCGAACTTTTAGTGGGAAAGGCTTTAAAACGCTGCTTTGTTCAGAAGCCCATTCTGAAATGAAGAAGGGGGATGATTGAAAAGGTTAGCAAGCAGGGGAGGAGTTAACAAGTAAGATGTGCTTTTGCTAAGAGCCGCGATTTGCAAGGTGAGAGTCTCAGAAGGCAGAAGGCAATTTCTCTACAAGGAGGCCAACCAGACTCTCCCCTGCTCACTGCCCCCCAAAATGTTAGGCAAATCCAAACTGCTGCTTGGGCGGTAATTCTCCGGTTGATCCAAACATTATTCTTTGGCCAGCCGGGTCCTGGAACTCACAGTATTCCTTGTTGTTGCCCATGTTTTCCTGTGTGATTTTCCTAGCCCAGGGTAAATGCAGAAACTCTTCTCTAGGCAGAAACAGACACTGACCTGCGCTGGTTTAAATTCCTGCCAAAAATGCAGGCACTGTTTTTGCTACATTTTGGAATTTGGCTCAGACCATATGTCAGGCATTTATTTGTGCTCGGAACTAGAATAGAGACCGAACAACTCAAAAATAAAAGATTTTTTCAAAAAACCCATTAGGAATGCTCTGAAACTTTTCCATTATTAATTAATCTGAATGTGATTCATGTTTTTTAGTTGGGATATCTCATTACACGCTCCTGTTGGGGGGGGTGAGGAGGAGGGGGACAATTCAGCTTCGCCCCACTCAATAATTACAAAAACAATTCCTTTGAAAGCAGGGGAAGAACACCCATGTCAGCTATTTACAGCATTTTTTAAATTCTGTGGTTTTCAGAATTAAGGTTCAAAGTGAGTGTTATTAATGTTGAGTAATAAAGTAGTTTTTCTTGCACAAAGATATCCTAAATTTAAAAAGAAATGTTTACCCTGGAATCATTTTCCCAGGGCAGGAAAGTGGGGAGGGGGGGAGGGGAGTGGGGGGGGAGGTGGAGATTTAGACCCACCTTGTTTTTTTCAACTTGACACCTTGGCACCTTGTCTAGCCCAGGTTCTAGCAGTAATTTTTTTCCCCAAAGCAACTGATAATTCACACTACAAGACTGACTCAAATGCCATGGCGCAGGGCCCTGTTTCTATGGGTATCTGTGGATGGCCCTCAAGTATGGCTTTGAGAGTTCTCCCTGAAATAATCCTAGGGGACTTGAATGGGGAGTCCCTGGAGCCCCCAAGGATGGTTCTGCTCCTGTGCCAAGGGTCACTTTTGCACAAGGCAAGGTTTCCTCTACAACCAGGGCTCAGCAGGATGCCTCCTTCTGCTGTTGGCAAGGTTTTAGGGCTGCTGGGAACTCAGAGGAAAGCATTCTGGGGCCCAGAGGTGTGGCAGGGTGTAACTTGAAATAAGTCAACTTTTTAAAAGAGGCATCTAACCAGGGACAGGCAGGCAAGGACTAACAGAAGGACAATGAAAGGGAGGATCTCTGAATGGCAACTCATTTTTCTTGTCAGAGAGCTGGTAACTTTGGGTTGCCCTTGAACTAACTTCTCCTTGCCATTGGATGTCAGGCATCCTGTCAAAGCTTCAATTGTGAAATGAGGGATTACTTTGATGCAATGTATCCTTACCTATCTGTGTTTTCAGAGCTGGACTGAACAGGTCTGACTAGGACACTTGAAGGCATCTGAAGAAGTTCACACAATAGGTGTGAAAGGCAGGGCTAAACCTAGAGCTGGGGTATGTGCAAATAGAAGCTCCAGTTGACTGGCACTTAAGAGATATTTAGGAGCAGTGGGTACAGAGCTATTCTTCAAGTGAACCTCCACAATGGTAGAAAAATCTGCTAGCCCTCAAGAATGATTTCACAAGGTTGAGCTGTTCAAATTGGCCACTTTCTTGAACATTCCTTTCCCAGGCTGTCTTTTCCAGAGTCGGGCCAAATGAGATCAGATTCTTCAACCCCTGAATTAAGGTTCTAGATCAGAAGTATGGTTGGTTGCTTTTAGCCACATGAGCGCCATGATCAGCAAACTCAAGTTAGCACTGGTTTGCTCATCACATCTCAGAAGCTCACTCGTTCTAACTTTTGCTTTTTAGCTAGAAATTATGCCTTTCTGGCTCTTAATTGTCAGAGAAGTGGAAACAGTTAATGAGGTATGTTGTAATTTCCAAGTCACAGCATTAACACAGTCAAAAGCTTGAAATCTATCATTTTTTTTGCAGAGGCAAAGTGTGGAAAGCATATATATGACTAAGGAATACAAATTTTGCTTTGCATTTTGCCTTACACAGGAGAGCAGATGCCAAATGATAACGTGACATTAGTCAGATATGTAACTGCCTTCTTAGAAATGGTCCCCAAAAAAACTCTAAAATTAAAACCACTATTTCTATTAATACTTCCCTCCTAAGATCTCAAATGACTTTATAGGTCATCAGCAGAGAAAATGTACATGAAGATGTTTTTGTCACCACTGAATGCTTTTAAACAGGGATATTAATATTATAACATCTGTCTTCAAATTTTATGTGAAACATAATGTATATTGACTAGACAACATCCTCCAGAAAACTGGACTGCAATTGCCACAATTTACAACTAAACTGGAATCTATTGTGTTTATTTGTGTATAATGAATGGGTTTGACTAATGTTGCTTGACTTGCAAAGCAAGTCTTCCTCCCCAAAATAGGTATCCTATTCAAGGAAAGACATTTTCCTCATTTAAATACCAAGACAACAAAACAAGCCGGTATCACTGACTTCCCTCAGTTGACATGGATTTGAACTCTATTGGTCCAAAATGATGAACAATGCGAAAGATCTGGAGAGAGATGCCCAGAGGCAGAGCCAGTCCATCCATCAGGCACATCTGGGCCCATGCCCAGTGTCCAAAGTCCTTTTTGGTGCCCACAAAAATGTTCTAATTTCCTTTCAAATCTGAAGCAAAGAACTGGGTCATATTTCATATATACTATGAATAGATATTCATTTTTCAAATACAACATCATAAATTAAAAATGTTTATGTTTTATGGCATAAAGTACCCACAATGACCCAAAAAAGCACCTGTATTGTTCCTGTTACAACTATGACAAATTAGGGCAAACTTGGTGACTTCATCATTGTACGGTTCCGGAAGTCCCAAACAGGGGAGCTTAAATGGGCTGGAATCAAGGTACCTACAAGGTTACCTTCTCCTTATGGGAAGGGTAGATTAAGGTCCCTATGGGCTATTGGGACAACCTATGAGAGGTTGGATCTCCTTGGAAAACACTTCATGCACCATCCCATCAAGGAGTGTGGAAGAAAGCGTGGCAACATCCTCCCACCTGTATGCACAAATACAGACTGACCCCACCAGCTCATCCACTTAGCATAGACTCACTAGCAAATGGAGTGGGGTCCTCAAGAAACCTGCACTGGGGTTGGTGAATGTTTCCTATAGATTCACATTCTTGTTTCAAACATGCTCCCCTGAGGTCACAGTAATTACGCTCAGGAAATGACCACTAAGACTCTGATGGACACATCTTCAGAAATGGAATTAGATTTGTAAGGGAAATGTGGAAGGTAACTATTCCTGGCACCATAACAGAGAGGATAGTAATGTTTATAAAACAAATTCAGTTGCACAACAATCCAGTGAATTCCATCCCACCAGGGAAAACCAGTGAATGAACAGGACTATTTTCCTCACTGTGAAGGATTCTTCTCCCTCTAGTATTATATAATTAATTCATCTATTTTCATGTTTCCTTCATACAACCATACACAACCCTATAAGTGTCAATCTCCAGATATTCCTTTTAATCTGGTACTTGATACAAACAGAAATATTTGTAGTCTACATTTGAAGTTTTGTGACTGTAAGCTCTAATTTCAACTCTCCTATAGCACATTTCTCTGTAGTTCTATCTGTAAAATGGACACAGCAAAAGTAAACCAAGTCATGTAATTACTGATGAAGAATAATCACTAATTGGATTATATAACCCTTTATACATATAAAATCCTAAACAGTCTGAGCAACAAAAAGGAACATTTACAATGATATCTCATAAAAGCTATGTTTTTTTTCCTAATAAGTACAAATTTTTATTGTGACAAGATTCTTGTCTCCCAGTCCTGCTTTCTGGAAAACGTTGTCTAATCAATATATTTTGTCTATATTTCATACAAAATACAAAGACAGATGTAATATTAGCATCCCTTAAGTCTTTTAAAAGTTGACAAAAACATTTTCATCTACATTTTCTCTTGATGACCTATATATATAAAATCATTTATATATCTAAACTAGGTTCCTATACAGGTAGACATGTAGTATAGACCCAATAAAAACAGAGATATGTAACTATATCTGATTAAAATTGGAACTTATTGCAAACACAATACACCTAAGAAACAGCCTCCTTTTCTTTTTCTTTGTAGTTATGCTTTCTTTTTCTTCTCTCCATGAAGAAAACATATCACAGAAAATTAATTTTCAGGCAGCTCTACAAAATAAGTTTTGAATCTTCAATGGAAAAGTATGGTTTCAAAATACCTTCTCTGTTTTTAACTACTATTTGATCATCTGAGATTTTAATTATTTGCACTATTTTTAAATGCTTTCATTTTCTAAATCCAAGTAGTAAGAAAAATTGTGGAAAGCAATTTGATAAACAAGAGAAAACCAACGGAAAATAATGTCAAATTCTCATATGATTTCTGAGTGAAAAAAATTGAAATGGGAAGAGGGAGAGGATTAAAAATGCGAAGCTAACAGTTGACATTTGGGGCAGTTTAGTTTTTAAGTGAAAAAATAATTCTCCACCAATGAGATGTAATTTGTTCAAAAATGAGGTTTTAGCAACCAATAAGCAAAACAAAACAAAAACAAACCCTCAGACTGCAAGAACAAATGGTGGTTACCAGAGGGAAAGGAAGTGGGGGACAGGGTTAAGTCAGAAAAAAGAAATCAATTGTCTGGGGAAGGGTAGAGACTAGACTTCTGATCACAATGTCATATATAGATGTCAAATCATAAGGCTGTATACTTGAAACCTAATAATGTTATAAACTAATCTTACCTCTAGTGAGAAAACGAGTCTTAAAAACAGTGGAAAAACAAAGTCAGGGAGGTTGGGGTGTTAAGTGGGATTTGTGCAGAGAAATTATATAATAACACTTTGGAAAGAAAGACTTAGGTGAAACTGGAATAGTGACATCCTGAATTGTGTTTGGCCACAAACATTAGAGATTTCTCCCTTTGTAATACCTTCCACTTCATTTCTACTAGACAAGCTAGGGACAAGCATGAACTCCAAGAAGCAGAGACTTGCATCCAACCTGTAGCAGCAAAGGAAAAAGAAACCAGGTTGTGGGGTGTTATATTATTCCAAAATATTCTTTGACATTCCCTAGATTTTTTTCCATCTTGCTACTGTACTTGCCCAACCATGCTAGGGTGTTATGCTATTTTAGACATGAGTTAACAGGTCTGTTACATACACACATTTCCACATTCCAAAGAGACCTATTATATCCTTTTCCTCCTACCCCACCTCTGCCACATACACACACACACACACACATACACATACTCACCACACTTTTTCCTCCACCCACGCAGCACCCTCCCCCACCACACATTTTTCCTTGTTGTTTAAGTCTTCCCAATTACTGAATGTTTCCAAGGCTATGCAAACCCACAGGACTGAGAAAGGTTTCCTACCATGTGACATAGTTGATTCTGCAAAATTAAATGGCTGCAGTCAGAAAACAACAAATATCTAGGAAAAGGAAGTGCTTTGATTCAGCTGGCAGTTAAGGGAGGGTGTAGAAATAGGTCCCCAGGGACCCTGCACCCTTGCTACTCACCCTGTGATTGTGGGACAGAAGCATCAGCTAAGATCTTGTCAGAACCCTCAGGGTCTGTTTCAGATCAGACCTTACGGAATCAGAATCTGCGTTGTAGCAAGAACTGGGATGCTTTATATGCATGTTAAAGACAGAGAAATGCATTACAGTGGCTGTCTCCTACCAACTAGAGAAAGTTGTCAGTAATAATTTCAGTATTTCTGTCCAATGGAGGCAGGGTGGATCATAACTTCCTTCAATCACACATTTCAAGAACTATTAGCCTTAACAATCTAGATGTAGGGACACCCCTCCCTGCCCTCTCATTCACAGCCCTTCTCAGAATCACTCTGATAATCTCTACCTGCTGATTCCCTTTCTCCCAACAACTTCATGGCAATGTAAGAAAACAACCAGCTACAATGTGGGCTTTGGCCCCAATGCCCTCTGGCCAGTCAGAGATTTCATTCTGAATTGACTTTCCACCCAGTGAAATCTACTCAGCAGGAAAGTAAAGCAGTGCTAACCTTCCCAAAAGGGTTCCCATTCACCTCAAAGATACTTGGCAGGAGAGACAACAATTTATTTTTGTATTTATTCTTTCCTTGTATGCAAGAAAGCAGACTGGAGGCCCATGCCCTTCTCATATAGGGGTTCCCTACATAGACATCCGCCCTCTTCATCAGGCCAGTTCTGCCCTTACTAAGAGGAAAGGGCACTTACTGGGGTTTAGGGTTTGTTGGGTTTTGGTTGTTGTTTTACTTCCCTTGTGGCTTCATTGGAATGTGCCTTCTAAGATTTAGAGATGATGGAACAAGTGCAGTATCAAATCAGATTTATGTAAAGTCAGCATTAGAAAAGGAGTGTTGCTCTATCGAATAGGGTCACCTGCCATAGAGGCAGGGAAGAGAAGAGGTTCAGAGGAAGACCCAGCTAAGCCCTTTGGGGAAGACCTTGTCACACTTTGAGTGTGAACATTTCCAGTTCCACTGAACAATCATCCTCATGGTGAAAGTGAATGTGGAACATGTGGTTATAGACTAACTACTTCTGGTCCTATTTGTATCATTCCAGTGAAGGTTTGGATGTTTTCAACTAACTTAACCTGATGCCACTGCTCATACAATTTATCTTATTCCTACTTTGCCTCTAGTCTTTCCTACAAGTCGTCTTGATCATGATTTTACTTTTCTTAAAGCCTCATCACAGTAAAGAAAGAACCAACCATGTGGATTTCACTTTTCTGGTTCTTTACCTGAACTTCTCACAATGAGTGAATCAGTTGGCTTTCTAAATTACACATCAGTCTTAAAACCTGGGTCAGCTGAATCACCCATGACCAAGGATACTCAACCAAGATGCTCCCAAATCATTTTTTCTGGGCCCACAAGTCCGGGGGTTAAAGACAGACGATGGTAAGGTAATCACGACTCATATGGTCACTCTCATAAGCTTACCCAGAGCCTGTCTTGGACTCCTGGCTTCTGTTGACCTGGCTATTGTTAACTTGGGATTACTATCAGATGTCCCTAAGATCTGTGGCCCACAAAGGTTTTAGGGCTCTTTAGAATTATTTGTTTCTCATATAGTCCTGGAAAGGCCATGGGGATCCCAAAAAGATAATCATAAAATCATCAAGAGAACAGGGCAGTGCTCCTTTGTTTTTTAACAAATATTTTCTGTTTCCTCCACGTATCTAATATAAATTCTGGGAACACTTTGAATAGGGGAAGAACAAGTAAGAATCTATAATTTAATTGTTAATTTCACAATGGAAGAATGTAAGAAACACAGTGTGCATAGAAGTGCCCATGTCTTCCTAAGGCACTCAGGTCACTTATAAAAAGAAGGTAGTATTGGAGCTGATACTTGAAAGATAGAAAAGATGTAGTCAAGAAGGTGGTCTGGGGAGAGAATCTGATTAGTTCTACAAAATAAATTGTTTAAATATATTGAGCAGGCAACAGAGTAAATTTAAAAAAAAAATGATCATGACTTCATAGGTATTAGGAATAGCGTAATAAATCCTGAAGTCCCTGCTACTAAAGGGTGGCCCTATGCTGGGATCTTGTTGGAAACACAGCCTCTCAAGCCCTACTTGGATCAGATCTGCATCTGAGTTTGAATTTTGTCTGAATTTTTATCAGAGTCTGAATTTTGGTACATCTGGAGAACTACATGTATCTCCAGATGGTTATATGGTAAAGAACTTTTTAGAACTTGTTAGGAACAAAGTATAGCAAGTAATGCAATAGTTCTCATTAGCAGTTCTTAGTGGGTCATATTTGCCATACCAAAGAGTAACTTGGAAAAAAAAAACTTGAGACTAGAGAGATATTAGGTCTGCGTATGCAAGGTATCTCCAATAGAAGGATGATAAGTGAAGCCGGGCATGGTGGCGTGTGCCTGCCTGTAAGCGGCAGCCTAGGAAGCCGCAGCAGGGTCTAGGGATCGCAGTTTGAGTCTCACCCAGGGCAAACAGGGAGAACTAGTCCAAAAAAATAGCTGGGTGTGGTGGTGCATGCCTGTAATCCTAGCTACCTGGGAGGCTGAGGCTGGGGATGGCTTGAGTCCGCGCTACCATGGGCAACAGGAGCCTGTGGTTCCACGGGCAGAAATAGCGAGACCTAGTCTAATTAAAAAAAAAAAAAAAAAAAAAGGCCTAGGCGCTGGCTTGGGAAGCTCCAGCAAGCTTGGGGGTGTGGGGGCTGCACGTGCCCTGATCTGCAAGCGCCTTCAGATGCCAGCCAGCCTCCGCTGGCAGCTGCACCAATTGCGCACCCACCAAACACCCTGCCATCAAGCTGGCTGGTAAGAGGGCTTCAGGGGCTGGCCCAGGAGACCCCGACCGGACCACAGGCAAGAAAAGACCCACATAGGGCCAGGGAAAACAGGGGGGGGGGGGACGGACACACACTTGCCAGTTCACTCTCACTCCACTTAGTTGTCAGGAGGAATAAGAAAAACAAATTTTGCGGGCCGGGCACGGTGGCTCGTGCTTGTAAGCTTCAGCCTATGAAGCGGCCGGGGCCAGGGATCGCGGTTCGAGTCCCGCCTGGGGCCCGTAGTGAGACCTGGTTCCAAAAAAAAACAGCTGGGCGTGGTGGCACACGCCTGTAATCCCAGCTACCTGGGAAGCTGAGGCTGGGGATGGCTTGAGTCCGTGGTACCCCGG
>PVHY01010178.1:0-53078 GCA_004024945.1 Uropsilus gracilis | reverse complement strand
GAAGTTGCACAGAACTCAGGCGTGGGGTTGACTTTGGCGCTTTATTGTACATTCGGAATTCAGGTATTGACTTTAAGACTAAAGATCCCCCCCTCAGTGCGTGATTCAGATAGACATGTACAGAATGCGCGAATAGAAACCTGTATAGTTTATTAATGCTCATAATAAATAGGGAGAATTGATCAATAATAATAAAAAGGCTTATGCAGGCTCCTGTTTTTCCCCAAAACACATTCGTGGGAATTGCTTCAAAAAGGCCACCGTCACAAACCCAAAATCTCTCTGCAAAACAGATTAGAACTGGGGATCCTGGTGCCTTCCAAGTTCTAGTTTCAGGTAAGTCGTAGATGTCACGAATGGCTTCAAACCAAGACGCAGCCATCATGAGAACTTGCAATTCTTGGGAATGATGTGAATGAGTTCCATGATCCATACACTGTTCCATGCATTTTATATGACATTTCTGCAATGGGATCCACCAATAGCATGAGAGGCATCACAAATAGCATGAGAGGCCCCACTTGTAACTCCATTTTCTTAAAAAAAAGTCAATAAATTAAGGTGTAAGTAACAGTAAGCCGGAACAATCACTAAGATTCTCAGATGAGGAAAAGGATCAAAAGCTTTGTGGTTCATGGCAGACGGCGGCGTAACATTCTTAGCTGGCTGTTCAGACTCTGGCTCACGTTTGAGGTTTTTCTGCATAGGATGTCTGTGTATTTCTACAAGGTAGGGACCCAGGCCTTTTGGACCCAGGCCTTTTGGACGCAGGGCTTTAATCTGTGTGCCTTTGCAGTGATGTGAAAATCTAGGCTCAATCTTTCCAAACTCAGCCAGCAGTTCCCGGTGCTCCCCACCCAGTCCTGTAGTTGCAGAGCAAAGTCCCTTTGCGTGTGTTTCAACCCCCTCCAGAGTGTTGGTGCTGCAACCCTGCGCCGGCATGTGCCGGGTGACCCAGAGGAACCGAACGAGGAGAGAACGTTCACTCTCGGAATCAGTTCACCTCCTGGGGAAGAAGATCCCAGTCCTTGAGGGCTTAGAAGCATCCAGAGTCGCCCGGAGTCAGAGCCGACGTGCAGAATGGCATCGTGGGGCTGGCGGAATGGGGCCACACACACCTGATTCAGCCTCACCACAGCTGTGAAGCAGGCGGGGAGCTTATCCCGGAGGTCAGAGAGACTCAGCCACCAGTGCAGGGTGCACGGGGAGTCATCCATGGAGTCAGTGCCCGTGTTTCTCCATCACGCTGGCCTCGCTGCTCTCGGAGGCGGTGGGCAGGCTGGGGGTGAGGCCGCTAGCCCAGAGACGTTGGGTCTCATCTCCAGGCTCAGTCTTGGCCCCAGCGACTTGCTGCCCAACCTCTGTGGCAGAAAAGGAGAGCAGGGCCGGGCGTGGTGGTGCACGCCTGTCATCCCAGCCTAGGAAGGGAGGCCGAGACTGGGAATCGCTTGAGTCCAAGGGTCCGAGACCCGCCTGGGGCAACAGAGTGAGACCTAGTCCCCAAAAACAGCTGGGTGTGGTGGCACACGCCTGTTATCCCAGCTACCTGGGAGGCTGAGGCTGGGGATGGCTGGAGTCCAGGGTCCCCCGGGCAACGTGAGCCTGCGGTTCCCCGGGCAACACAGCGAGACCTGGTCTCAAAAAATAAATGAAACCAAAGAGCCTCTCTCGGCACCTGGCGAGAGGCGACAGCCCAAGGGGCCAGCGAGAGGCCAGTCCGTGAAGGAGCCTCGAGGACGCGACGTGAGCCGCCTTCAGGAGCCCCGCGGCCCTCCGAGCCTCTCCCCGCCCTGAGGCGACGCTCTGGCCCTCAGACCCGAGCTTCGCAGGATTCCTCTGGGGTCGGGGCCTTTGGGGCTCACCCCCCCCCGCCCCAGCCTCTGGGCCACCCAGCGTGGCCAAACACGGGGCGGCCGGCCAGGGCCCGGTCCAGCTTGGCGGGAGGCATCGGGCTGAGCCGGGGGCTGACCCGGCGGGGGTTCTCGAGGCGACGTCAGGCCGGGCGGCCCCGCTGCCCGAGGAGCTGACGCCCTGGAAGCACAAGGACTCAGGCTCCCCCCAGGGTCCAGCTCGCGCGGGCAGGTGCAGGGAGTGATGTCCAGCGGCGCCGGCCGAGGCCGGGGCCTGGGGCTCTCGTCAGGCTCGGTAGCCCACGTCAGCACCAGTGGCCCAGCCTCCTCCAGCCGGCGGGCGGGCGGCTCCCGGGGGACGCTCCTTCATCCTCTTCGTGGGGCGGCCGTCCGGTCCATGCGTGAGTGGCCCTGGGGCTTCGCACGGCCTCTGGGGAAGGTTCCCCCATGAGAGGTGACGATGCAGCCACCGGCCCGGCCCCGGCTCTGTGGGAGGTGCCGGGCAGCGGCTTCGGGCCCAGGACTGACCGCGGTGCCGGGCGGCGTCAGGCCACGCCCGGGAGACAGCGCAGCGGTCAGGGCCGAGGCGTCCTTGGCCGCGGCGACGCGTGGCTGGCGGTGCCCGGAGCACGAGCGAGAGGACGAGCTCGGTGGACGCTGGGCGACAGCGCGGGCCAGGGCGAGACGCCCGCCGGAGGGTCACGGAGCGACGCTCCCCGCGTGACCGAGGTGTGTCCCCTGCGCCCGGCGGCTATCACCGGACGGCCTCGGGCGCCACCGGCTGGGGTCCTGGAGGGAAGGCCCAGGGCACCGGACAGCTGCCCCGTGGACACGCCGTGCGGAGCCGCCAGCTGCGGCCACGGGAGCGGGCGGCCGCTTGAGGACTGCCACGCGGGAGGACGCGGTCGTCCGGGTCTGTCCCAGGGGCCTAAGTGTCACCGGGCTGGGCGGTCACCAAAGGAGAGGTCGCCGGCGGGGGCCGCTGACTCTGGCCGCCACACTCCACCGCGTCCCTGGAAGGGAGAAGATGACAGAGGCTCAGAACGGGCGTCTCGGTCGAGCCCCGACGGAGCCCGGCCCGTGCCATGGGGGGGCGGCGGCTGAGCCCTGCTCTGGGCTCTGTGGTGCCCGGCGGGCGCGACACGGCCGGCGACTGGAGCTGTGAGGCAGCTGCCTCGGCCGGCCGGGCCTGCCTCCCACAGACGCCGCGGGCTGGCGACTCCCCCCCAGGGCCCGGACGCCGCTCTCTCTGGCGTCCTCTTCTCCTCCTGGCCACACGGTCCCATCTTTGTCACCGTCCACTTAGGCCATTAGCTTTGCAGAGTCCTCCGAGCCAGTTTTTGGCCAGGATCGTCGTCTTGAAATGTGGCCCCGGAACAGGACACGCATGAGTTGACCCTCGCACACACATCTGGCCCTCGATTTTACTTTACTTCTTTTGTCTTATTTTATTGTAGTTTTGGAGACCAGGTCTCGCTATGTTGCCCGGGGTACCGCGGACTCAAGGGATCCCCAGCCTCAGCCTCCCAGGTAGCTGGGATGACAGGAGCCCGCCACTGTGCCTGGCTGCTTTTTTGAGACAGTTCTCGCTATGCTGCCCGGGGGTCGTCTCAAAACCACAGACTCAAGCCATCCCTGGCCTCAGCCTCCCAGCGCTTGGATTACAGATGCCGCCACCCACACCCGACTTTGGCCCTCAGTTCGTTACGGCTGAGAATATGGTCGAAGGAAGGTCACTGGGGACAAGGTGTAAAGCTGATATGAGCAAAGGGCTAATGCTGCTTATCCCGCGTTGCTTCAGCTTTCATCGTTTTAGCACAAACAGCCGAGATCCCTACGGTTCTTTATTACGCTGGTGCAATTTGTATTATTTGCTCTCGAGTTCAGATGCAGGCCACGAGCCTCATTTGAACATCATTTTACGGATCTGCTCTCGTTTCAGTCCGTGGCGACCATCTGAAGATGGACGCGAATGAGAGGACTTCGGGATTTACCAGCACGTAGGAAGAAGATCAGCTACCCTACTGTTACCTAGATGCTCAGTCTTGCATTAGCTGCCTTTGACTTCAGCCACGACAAAACACCACCCAACAGACAGACTTGGAGCCGAGAGCTGCGCGCACGCCCCCGACAGGCCCCCACAGACAGACAGCACCCGGCAGAGCCAAGCAGGGACCTCCGTGGGGCCCAGCTCACAGCCTTGCCCAGTATCTCCAGCAAGCAGCAAATCGGCCTTAGCAAATGACGAAATTTGTTTTCAGAATTAATTGACTAATTTTTAATGAAGTAATTTTTATGAAGTGACACTGATGCGCAGATGCTCACAAACCCTTGGTGTAGTAACTGTCAGACTCCTGCGAGCTCTGCTACAGCGACGAGTCCGGGCTGTCCCGGATCTGACCTTCGTCTTTCTTTGAGTACTAGGACGCTATGGAATGGTCTTCAGATTCCCTCATTTCCCCGATTCCAGAAGGAGCCCCAGCCGGAGGTTTCATCAATGAGGTCCTTTAAACTCCTGAGATGTGATGCATTTGACTCAGAGACAGCTGTTCCCCGTCACTCCTGGGTAGCAGCTTTCTCCCTATAATAGTCTCCTATTTCCAGTCGGAAGGTTATTCTTACTGCAGCGGAACTTGCCAAAATGTGTTCCCTAAATAATGGGAGCTAACTATTTCTGGGTTCCCTCTGAACATAGCTTTGATTCATCCTGTTTCTACATTCCTTCTTTCGGATTTTTCATATGCAATTTTTAAAAGTTAACTCTAGCTAACTCACGATGGGACCTCCCATCTTTACACACCTCCCTCTTGATATTTTTATCTGTCTTACTCATTGAACGTACCTATTAAAAGAATATAAGGAATGAATGGAAGGAAGGTAGGAAGGAAGGAAGGAAGGAAGGAAGGAAGGAAGGAAGGAAGGAAGGAAGGGCTTTTTGGTTCTCACTGGCCAAATTCCCTTTGTATTTAGTGTTTGTTTCAACTTTCTTATTTTACATTTATTATTTATTGCTTGTAATTCTCATTGTTATTAGCAACAATAAAAATAACTGCGCCTCAGGCAGCATCATCTGCTAGATATCAATTCATGTATTTTGCACCCAGTTCACAGACAAGGAAACTGAGCTTCAAACGGTTTATACCACTTGCCTCTCACTTACTCAGGTACCACAGGTCGGCTCAGCGCTTACCTTTCTCAAACCAAGGTCTGAGCTGTTAGTCATCCTGCTGTATCGTCGCACTTTCTTATCATCACCAAGACAGTGCTGTGCCCCTCACCCCAGCATTTCTTTGCCCCTCTGTGGTGACCCCCAAGATGTGCAAGGATGCATGTGATATTCACTCCATCCCCAGGAAGCCTGCATTAAGGTGCAACGCTTCTTGTTTTGAAACACAGTATAACAGGGATGTTAACACAGGACGGTTCCCCAATATCCTTTCCTTGCCAAGTGGTACTTATATTTTCTATGGTGAAGAACTGGGGAGAGAAGCTAGAAAGGGGGGAAGAGGCAGAAGGAAAGTAGGGAGGAACCAAAGGGAAGGGCTGGGTGAATAAACAGCAGAGGAAGAGGAGAAAGGAAGAAAGACAGAACAGGGAGTTGTCAAGACTGCGCTGGGTGGCTCACGAAATCCTTTCAGGAATTCAAGCAAAGATGGAGATGGCTATGGACTTGCTTTTGGGTGCCTGGTGACACTGCTTTGTCACCAGGTCACAGCCGGAGGCCCTTGCCAAAGAGAGGAGTCATGGAGAAAGGAGGACCATGGCCAGGTTTCCTCAGCAGACTCACGTATGCTGGCATGTCAAGTGAGGGCTTGAGAATGGCGAGTGATCCTGTGTCCTGGCTGAGCCTTGCCGGTCTCAGCTTATAGCATTATCTTGACCGACTTGTCAACGGTTGAGTAGTTTAGGGTCATCTGCCTTTTGGGTCCTCATTCAAGACACAAAATAATGTATTGAGTTGTTCCCGAGAGACCACCTTCCAATGCCATTGATCACATCGAATGCACCTGGCTTGACACTCATTCACCTCCAAGGCCAAGGTCACCCCGATAACTCAGCAAAGGAAGCAAAAGAGTGTGGCCATGTCAGCAGCAGCCAGAAAACAGGAACTTGATGCCCATTTCGCATCCCTCCACGTGTGAGTGGTGAGGATGGCGGCCCCTTCCCGGGCCTCACTTTCCCCAGGTGTTAGAGAAGGAGGCGGTTGATCTGTTAGATCCTCTGCATCTCTGACATTCTGATTCTATGAGGAGTGGAGATGGTGGGTGACAGATACAGACCTGATTGGGCACCAGCTGTGTGTGGGACTGTTCTCCAATGCTATGGTAATTGCTTCAGATCTGGCTTTTCATATTCTATTGTTAGTATTGTTAGTATCATATTCTATTGTTAGTATGCTTTGTATTCTGCGTGGAAGAGGTTTCGCTGGCAACACAGAGAGGGCACTTTCTGGATTTGGATGAAAGAATCCGAAAGACCTCAAGTTCTCAATCTGTGAAACTGTATCTCCAAGCTGTGCAATGCATCTGGTAGGCTAGGAGAGGGCGGGGCGGAGAAGCCGCAACTTAAAATGCAGCGAGATCACAACCGCCTTCCTCAAGCATATGCTCCACCAGAAACATTGGCAGAGCCGCTCCAAGTCCCTGATGCGAAACATCATCACCAAAGAAGCTCTGGTATTTGAACAGACGAGCTTTTAAAATGTAGTTTCTTGCTTTACTCATCTACAATGTAAGAAGCATTTTCCTATTTTGGGCCACATTTAATCCTCAACATAAGCCTACAAGGAAGGAGAGTGCAGAATAGTATTTGAAGTTTAGAAGAGGAAGAAATGCCCTTGAAGGGCGTGCACAGATGGGTGGAAAAGAGAGGATTCAGTCAGTGCTTTCAGGAGGGTAGTTTCCCTCCAAACCAGGAACGCTGTCCACTGGGGAAGAGGAGAGTGACCCGTGAGGCGGGAAGCCCCAGAAGCTGACACTCAATGACCTGTTTCCCAGAAATACCAACAGAAGAGAAAGAGGGTGGAGAGGAAGGCGAGAGAAGGGTCGCTAGCTAGTGTGTCTTTCACAAAATGCTTCCGACACTTGGGATCAGCATTTTCTTAGATGCCAACGATAAACACAGCTGTCTAGAAGCCACAGGGCACCTCTGTTGGGGCTGGGAGAGGACAACGGTGCTCAGGTGAGCAGGTCTGCATTTTGGAAAGGAACCTCAGGGTAGACAATGACGGAAAAGATCGTAAAATGTAAAAGATATATATGTATATAATAAAACTTACCAAAAAGGCATAATATCAAATAAATGAATAAATAAATAAATAAAAAGAGCTCAGCTGGCTCAGATGCAGACAGGAATTTGGCTGCATTAAACAAATATTTGAGGTGTTCTTCATGCGGCGAAAACTACAACAGCTGATCAAAATGAATGAATCCCTTCTAAATCATGCGCTCCTAGGCTGGGCTAAGTTGTCGGTCAGTTCAATTACTCAAAAGGCAATAATACGCTTGATGCATTTCTTCATTTGTCTTCAGATTCCCCACCAGGCAAAATAGAATATTCGCTCTGGAAGATCTGGAATTTCCGAAACGCGGGATGTGTCCTGTGGGTGATACGCCTAGTATGCGCACAGCTTTAAGTAACTGAACTCACAGGAAAGGTTTCTTTCACGTGCGCCTATTTTAAAGAGAAAGAGTCACTCACACCCACTCTGACTTCAGCAAGCGTCCACTACTTAACAAATGGAGCGAGCAGGTCTCGGGAGTCTTTGCAAGCAACAGGATTCAGTCCGATTTCAACAAAGAAAAGGTTCACAAAGAGTGATTTGTTTTCGCTGAACTTATCTTACAGTCAGCTTCTCTGTATGACTTTGCGTTTACGGTCAAGGTACAGAATTACCCTTTCAGATACTCTTGTTTAGAACAAATAAGTATTGAAAGACAAACAGTAATAAACAGCAGCGGGGGGCGGGGGGTGTTGCTACGGTAAAAGCTGTGAAAGTGGCAGGCGACAAAAGTCCCTAATCTGACAGATGAGAAAACTGAGCTGTGGAGAGCAGAGTCCTGGGAGAACATACGCCAGGGCTCCACAGCCCTGAGGGGAGCCTTCAGGCTAGTATTCCTTGCTCTTCTGTGCTACTTGCTGAAAGCACCCCCACCACACACTCCCTCTCCCCTCAAGTCCCAGCCCTGCCGGGCTGAGGTTCCACAGTTTGGATCACCCAGCCGTGTGATTGATGGACTCCCAGGAACCTCTCCCGGCAGCCTCTGATAATGACCACGTCTCCACATGCCAGCATGCAAGAGCCACTCTGTAGAAATGATTCACTCTAAGACCAGCACACCTCTTCTCCCACTTGCCTGTAACGCAGGTCTAACGGTCTCCTTGCGAGATTCCACCCCCACCCCATCAGCTACCAGTCTAAATGACAAATAAGAGGATTAAAACATTCAGTGTTCGAAGGCTCAGACTGCCTGCTTTGCCTGCTTAACTATTTCGATATGGCAGATCCAAAAAATAGCTAGGAGAAAAAGGCCTTGAAAGTATAGCTTTATAACCAAAATAGATACTTAGTGTTTACTATGTGCTAAACACATCATGGATTTTCTCATAAAATCTCAGGACAATCCTATCACACAGATTCTATGCTTTGCATGCACTGTTTGAGTGGTGGGGCTTACGAACACATCCCGAGTCACATGTCTAGGGAGCCGAAGAGTCAGGATGTGATCCAGCTCATTTTTTTTGTGATCCAGCTCAAACGAACATCCTACCCAACAGGCAACTTCAACAACTAGACACTGCAGGTAGGCACTCCTCTTGAGATCGGCCCCAGTGAGCCTGTCGCATAGGTGTACTTAGGATTGGAAGCCTTAGAATTCGGACCGTATAACTCTGGCTACCAGAGAGGAAGGGGCAGGGGAAACAGAAGAGAAAAGGAGTGCCAAACGCTGCGGTGGAGGACTACGGGTGTCTTGGTGGTGGGTGTGGAGGGTGATCTTATACCTCTAAATCCCACACCATGTTGTAAAGCAATGTTGCCTTGACCAAAAGCAAACAGGTCCTTCGGGATGAGTGGGATTTTCCAGAGAAGGAGAATAAGTGGTCAGAGTCCAGAAGAGGAGTGACCAGCAACTGCCTGACAAGGGGAAGTGGGATCCTGAAGGTCTAGAAGCTCATCATGGAGCTGTGCCCGCCCAAGGGGTGAACAGGCTGGTGCTAGGCGGGAGAGTGAGAAAGCAAGTTCGAGGAAGAGGCAAAAGAAGCCACTGTTGACTGGGGGAAACGGAGTAATCTTGTATGTTTATTGCCTCGTGAGCTAAGTCAGGGAGGCTGAGGAAAGGACCAGCAAAGCCAGAAGGTCAGACAAGAAGGGCTTTCTATGCCTTTGCCCATCTGTCCAGTACAAGTCATGCTCGATCGTTCGGGGTTATTCTATTACAGCTCAATCCAGCTGGCATTTGCAGTATGAGATCACACATGTCTGATGACCTTTTCATTTTCTTGAATGATACACACAGCGATGATACACACTCCAGAGCTGTGCTCTGTGCATTCCCAGAGGAAATCCAGATGCAGGATACGCTCATTTGCTAACCTGTCAAGAAAGGGCTCTTTAAATCATTCGATTTGCGAATAATCTTGGGTTCATGCCCAGAACCCACCTTTCTGGAACAGCACAGATAAAGGGAGTGTATGAAGAAGAAGAGACTCTCATTGTATGCACACATGTCTCTCTCTCCTCTGTGTGTGTGTGTGTGTGTGTGTGAGCTGTGAACCATCAAAAAGAAGAGAGCAGAAACAGACTGTGAGGTTGTCATGGGAGGGATACTGCCTTCTAATTTCTGCTGAAACCCGCAGTGCCCCAGCAGCATTGGAGCAGGATAGACAGGTAAGAACAGGACAGTGGAAAGTGAAAACTTGGGTGAAGCGCCTGACACTCGGTTTCACGTTGATTCCCCTGATTTGGCAGTCTCATTTAAGTAAATCATTAAGTCTCTGAAACTCTATTTTCTTGTCTTTAAATACTGGGTTCTGTGGTGCAGCTCAGGTTACTCATAACAAGACTTTAACAACCTCCTGGACTGGCCACAAGAATCCCTGGAGGGCTCCACGCTCGCTCACGCTTCTGTGCACACATGTTCCCTCGCCAGCATGTTTTCATCAAAACAGTTCTGCTTTTGTCGCTTGGACTTCCGAGGAAGATGCCAACTGAAGAGAAGATTTCCATAACTTCCACGATTTCAGTAACATGCCCTGCAGTAAAACTCTAAGCGTTTATGATGCTACCATCCAAGATCCTAAACGGTAACCAACGTTTGTGAAGAACTGTGAAGTCTGTTCTAATAACAAGATGTCTTGCCTTGGAATATGACAGGCTGCCCGGCTCTGGAAGAGGAGACAGTGAAATTCCAACAGTGTATTTGTTGGAATATTTGAACAGATCTGAAGTCCTTCTCATGCATTCTTGGCAGAGTTTCCGGTGAACCAGCAAGGGAAATCCTGTTCAGAGCCAGGGCCATGCAATCATACGAACATATGTTGGAATGATGGCCCTGGTCCTCGTTCGTCAGCTGGATGCCCAGCCCTGTTATTTCCAGCTAGAAAAACTATGGCCAAGAAAGATTGAAAGCTGTCAACAGAACGGAAGCATAGAGCAAAAGAGGGTGGGGGGTAAGAGCGGGGGAGGGCTCAGAGATTAAGATGGTTCACAGGTGATAAGGTGGTGGGAGAACCTCGAGGTAGACAATTAGGTTCTATATTTATATATGTACACAAATATATAGATGTAAATATATAAATATAGATACAAATGTATAATATACATATATTTAAATATATTGCATATCTATATTATACATAACATATAAATATATTGTATATATATTCTATATAAATAATATAAATATATAAACATATATTTTATATATTTATAAATTATAAATTTATATATTTACATGAATATATAAAATATATAATAAACATTTAAAAAAACAAAGACACTCTGGCCAACTTGTGTAACGGCGCCGGCTACCTGTATCCCCATCAGCAAATACGTACGCAGCTGCTCCATGGGCACGTTAACGACATAGACCATGCGCTCAGTTCGCGTCTGGTGTCTCAACTAGATCTCAGTAGATGGTAGATGCTCAGATGACGCTGTTGAAGAAGACCGTGGTGATGTATGGAGGGGAAACCCAGACTGTTCCCACGGTAATGCGTTATTCTGCACGGTGATTGTTTACACACAGAGACACGTGCACACACGGGCACACACACGGTGCCAGCCCACAGAGGACCGGATGGCATCATAGCAGCCTGCAAAGGACATAAACGTCCGGGGAAATGAAAGGAGCACGAACAGGCACCGAATCTGTTTGTCTCCCAGGTCCAGCGAAAGACAGTGCATGAAAAGCTCTGCAAGAACAGCTGTGAGAATCGAGGCGAAAGTAACCTGAAGGAGGCAGCAAACGAGAAAAGCCAGTTCGGAAACCGTTGTGCCCAGCGGGCTGCTGGCCTTTGACAACTGCTGCCCCAGCCCGGCCGGCAGCGTGCCTGCATAACTGGGCTCCTCAAGAGTGGGGGGACCTGATTTCACAGCCCTTCCTGCAGGGCAGACAGAGCTTGGACGTGGCGACATGGAGCACCGCTCCCTTCCCCACAGCTGTGCTGCCTTGCAGCTCAAGTCCTTTCCCTTCTCCTCCCAAAGGCACTTCCGGGAGCCATTGTCAGGAGGAATCGTGGTGCTTTCGACCCTGAACCCCTTCCCTCCGATCCCGTTAGGACAACAGAGCGGTGCTCCAGAGAGGAGAGACGAGGCCTGCTACCCTGTGCTCCATCTTCCCGACCGCTGGAGAGGACCGAGAGCCCAGTGTCTCGGCGTTCACCAGGACCCGGGTTCCCTCTGGGCCCTGCCTTCCACAAGCCTCCTCACCGGAAGGGAGCAAGGCAATGACACGCGCTGCAGCGGGAGGACATTCCGGGTCCGGCAGTGGACACCATCAGAACGGAGAGTCAGTGGACGTCCCCGCCCTCCCCACCCAGCCCTCGGTCAAGCTAAGGGCTCCTACAAGTTTCCAGGGACAGCTGGTCGACCAGCACACCTCCAGGGCCCAGCACCCACCGTCGTCCTTCCACTAGGTGAGGAACCCTCCAGCAAGGCAGTGCTGATGCTGCGAGACGCCGTCGGCCCTGGCCGCCACCTCTCTCCCTCGGACCTGGGCGCACAGGTGGGAGCTCTCCGCCCCAGAGCAGCCCCTAGATGCAGCAAAGTCAGGCTCAGGGCTGAGTCCCCTCTGCTCCCAGCTCGGCTCGCCGGCTCCCGTCCTCATTCTGCCATGGCCCCTCCCAGGCCATGCACCGGAAAAGGCTGCGCTGTCCACACCTCTTCTGGACACACCCCGCTCGGCCCAGGCCCCTCGGAGCATGCGGCTTCGCCCCCTCTGCAGGCCAGCCATCTGCCTCTCACGCTGCGGCCTGCGCGTGGCCCCCGGCGGGGCCCTGCGTGAGCTGTGGAGGCGATGGCTTCCTGAACAGCTGCTGCTCTGATGGAACGGGGAGGGCTGTGTGCCTGCCAGGGACACGCCGTGAGGAACAGGCTCCTGGAGCCTGCCTGGTGGAAAGGGCTCTGCTAGGTGACCGCCGGCGCCCTCGCCACTCGAGTTCAGGGCCCTCCTCCCGGGACCCCTGATGGCCTCCCAGCGGGCTCAGCTTTTCTTCCCGAGTCTTCTCTGCCAGCGGCTGGGCGCTAAGATGAGGTAAGGACAACGGCAGCTGCACTGCGGTGGCTGGAGTGGGAGGACAGGAGCGCGCCTCACCTCCTGGCCTCGCCTCCTGGCCTCACCTCCTGGCCTTGTGGAAGGTCGCCCTTGTGCACCTGGGGAGGAGGTTCCAGGTTGTGGGGCCCAGAGGATTAGCTGAAGTGGAGTTTCCCAACCGCAGCACCAGCTGGCTGCGGGGAGGCTGCGTGTATTCAGGGGTTCCGCACCTTCCAGGACCGTTGTCCTCTGGATGTCACGAGCACCCACCAGCGTGACAAGGACGCACGTCCCAGGACCCTGCCGTGTGGCCCTGGTGAGTACAAACGGCCCCAGTGGAGACCTGTTGGCCCAGACCCACATCACTGCACGGGCTTTAAGGCACAGAGCGTGGCCTAGAGGTGAGGCGTGCTCTCCCCGGGTGTCTTCCTTGTGTCCGCGCCTGGCGACTGAGGAACAGTCGGCAGCACAAGGCAGCTTCCTGCTCTTGCTACCTTGGCGGCAGCTCTGCCCCCAGCCACGCAGAAGCTGCCGAAACACACGCGTTTCCGGTGCACGAGCAGATCGCCACAGGTCGGATCCAGGCTCGGCTCCTGTTACGAGCTCCCGGGCGATGGGGAAGCAGCCGGCCAAGGTGAGACGCTGCCGCCACGCAGCTGCCACTCCTGCCTGGCGTAAATCGCCGGACGTCTCGGGAGCGGGTGTGTTTGGGGCCGCACACGGGGGGTGGGGGGGTGGGGGGGGCGTGACTTCTCTTTGCTGTGGGCACCAATCCCAGAGGGCGGGCCAGAGGGCGGGCCAGAACCCAGCACTCGACAGCAGGTGCAGCTGCAGTAGAGGAAAGCAAACCCGCGCGGGACGAGCTGCTCCTTGTGGCTTCAGGTGGTGTCGGAGACATGCCCGCAGGGAAGTTAAGAGCCAGAGGCGTCTTCAGAACAACAGTCCAACAGCTTGGGGCACGGTGTACCCAGGAAACAAGACCTGCCTCGTGCTGCTTAAACAGTGATCACTGAACAGCGTGATTCATCTAATTTAACTCTGTTCTGGCTCTCGGTCTAGCAGGAGCGCGGCTACACTCTCTATTCGAGGAGCAGTGTTTAGAACACAGAGGCCGTGATGGACTCTTTTTTTTTTTTTAAGGCATGCTTATCAGGAGGCTGAGGAAGTAAGCAGAGGAGAGTGTTCTATTAAGATACGGGCAATGATGTATTGTCCGTAACGATATATTGTCCGCATCTTAATGAATTGAATAATATATAACATATATGATATATAATATATGTTATAATAATATATGTTATAATAATATATGTCATATATCATTTAGTTAATCATACAATCTATTATATATTAATATATACAATTATATATAATATATATTATTAATTGATTACATTAATACATACAATTATATATACTATTAATTGATTATATTAATATAGACAATTATATAATATATACTATTAATTGATTACATTAATATATACAATTATATATAATATATACTATTAATTGATTATATTATATATGTTTATTGTATCTAATAATAATGATAGCAGCCTATGTTTGCTGAGTGCCATGTAAGAGAAACTAGACTCAGTCCTGCTCGTATGTTACCGTACGCAGCCTAAACAAAAGGTTGTGATACCCCCAAGAGGACGAAATGGGGGCTGAGATGCTTGCCCACATGCTATAAATGATACTGACCAGGCAGAGCTGACCAGGACCAAGACCGGCTACCCCAGGCTGCAGCACCTCCAGCTGCTCGCTTGTGGGGCGGATCCCCTCTGATCAAGTGCCAAAGGTCACGTTCCCCCAAGAGAGCTGGACATTTCCCTGGACACCTTTGTCATGGAGGGGATGAGATCGAGGACCCAGAGACGGGATTGCTGAAGGACAGCGTGAACCACGTGGTCACCGCAGCTGTGAAGGGCAAAAGTGTTCTCCTGACAGCCTCACTCTTCCAGCCCTTAGTCTTTGGAGAGGCCGGCAGAGCGATCCCGATGTTGCTGTCCCCACCGCTTTCTTGGTGTGATCTCAACAAGACCAATACTGTCCGTGAAGCTGCTTCAGGTGGGCGCGGGCGCAGGGCTGCGCAGGGCCACCTACAGGGGACTGTGACCGGTGCCATCACGAGGGAATCCAGAGTTGGTTGAGTGCTCGCCGCCATCTTGAAACCATTGATAATTTGGTCTTTGAACTTCTAAGTCTTCCTGGACGTGCAGCAGTGATCATGCAGATAAAGAGAGATGATATCCGCCACATGTGTATACACCATGGTTCCTTTTTGCCTGGTCATATTCGCAGTGATCCATGAACACAGAACTCTGGTGAACTCGCCATGCAAGACAAGGCTCAGCGTGAAAATAAGCTAAGCCCATGAGAGGTGAATTGTTAGTTTTAATTCCATTGTCTCTCTTTAACTGCTTCACTAACATACGTCCCCACAGAGCACGTAGTTGCGGGAATTCTATGTTCATGTCTTACAGAACACGTCTGTGACTGAGAAAGGAGGAAGGCCGAACACGTCTGTGACTGAGAAAGGAGGAAGGCCGATGGCTCTCAGAGGCCACAAGTTCCATATAAACCAGAATTTGTCAGATGTAGAAAGACCACGATGTTCTGTGAAACAGGAGTCTCAAAGGAGTCCCATCATGCCTTTTCTCACCTGTGTTATTTCCCTCTATTAACCAGCCATTTATTCTGAAAATACTGACATAGAAAGAAAGGGTAAGATAGGCCAGACCACTGTTCCTTACCCTCCCAACCCTGTTTTTCTCATCTGTGAGCTGAAGGTGGAGTATAAGCCATACATTGAGAAGTGTGTGCATCAGATTGTAAAGGAAAAACAGTTGTGTTAACTTTGGAAAAATTAAATAAGCAAATATGAACTATAATATATGATTTGTGTCATTTTGGTCATTACACTTACAAATTAAATGCTCTTATGTTTGCATTTAAAACGTCATTGCATGAAGTTAGATGGCAACTTTAATGCCAATAGTTTAAAACTATGTTTCTACTGAAAAAAAAAAGATAAATATAATATGACAAGTCAGGAGAGAGACCAAGAAGGAAAGAAAAAGGCTTCGCATTTTAATGCTTCCAACTGCCTTTTTTTCCTGCCCTTTGAGCCAAGAGCTCCACATTTCCATTTTGCACTGGGCCGGCAAATTCTACAGCCAGGCCTAGATGGGGTTGGGAACGCAGCAAGGTCATCTCATCCATCTTTGATTTATCCCGATTAAGTCTGCTTTGGCTCAAAACAATGGGTAAATATTGAATCCCATTGTAACCTCCAAAGTTCAAGGTAAAAGTTAAAAAATGACTTTTAAATGTCAAACTAGCTTCCTCTAACATTAGCAGAAATCTCTAAGGGTACCAAGTAAATAAGATATAAATTGTTTCCTCATCCACGGGTAATCTCCCAATCTGCTGTGTGAAAACCTTTATTTCAAAGGGAAGTTCTGTTGTATTAAAATTAAAATTTGGCGAGTGAATCCAAAACCACTCTGGGTATGGAATCAACAAGTATTTTTCAGAGTGGAATAAAGATTTCTGGTTATACATAGTCCAGGTGTACAAAGAAGTATAATAAAAACATCCATCCAACGATTCAACAAATATGAGCAACATGCTAACCCTTGGTGGAATCTTTGAGAATAAAAGGGACATATTATCTGTCCTTAAATATGGATAACCTTGCTGGAGAGACAGATAGTGAACAGGCAAACTGAAAATAAAATCAGCGATAATTTCTAATGGTTGTTACTAAATAAACGAAACAAAGGATAATAACTAGGAAGAAAGTTTGCTACTGCATTTTTCTACTGCATTTCTACCATATTTTAAAATGTAAGTATGCCTTTCTCTTTGCTTCATACTCATTTTCACTTTATCTCCATCCTTGTATCTTCCTCTTCTATAAATTTGAGGTACAAATTTAAATATGCTAATCTAGTGCATGGAAATGTTAGAAACTTACATAGCACAGCCTCTTGATTCCATTTGTTTATTATTAAACTGCGTTTGGTAAGTAAACGCGAGAGAAGTCGACATTGCCTCCTTCCGGAGAGAAGCCTCAGATCGCTCTGGTGCTACTTGGGAGAATTCTTACCATGATGGAAATGCCCCATATCTGCATTGTCTGATCCAGCCACACACACACCGTTCTCTTGGAAAGTAACTGGCGGTTAATCTACTGGACAGCAAAGTCTATGGAAAGTCTGCTTCTCGGGGGGCTTGATAGTAGACAGCAACCAGGACATGCAAGGGGTTCTTTGGGGAAGGCCTGCAGAGGTTGTCGGGCTTGTCAGGCCCTGGGTGAGTGCGCCAGGTCTGAGCAGGGTCTCCACCTGTGCCAGATCTAAGCCTGGCATGAGAGCAGAGAAACCATCCCCCAAGCTCAACTTGGCATGCAACTTCTGTTTGCATTACCTAACTTATAAATAGTCTGTTCTTACAATATAATTATCTTCCTCTTGAGGATAGAGCTTTGCATAAGTGCAAAGCAATTTCACATCCATTATCTCGGCTGACGTTCACAGTGAGGAAATGAGATAGGCGGGCAAGGGCTTTTTACCCAAGAAGCCAAAACTGGAATCCTCAGTGGATTTCATGTAGAGAAAATCTCTGTTCTAAAGCTACCATCAGCACCCCACCTGCTTTAGATCATCTGGGCTGAGTAGCCCATCTTCTATTAAACCATCATAGAGATGGTTTAATAGAAGAGAAAGCAGGCCAGGGGGTGGGGAGAGGGATGGAAGCATTCTTCAGCCCTCTCTCAAGCCTCACAGTATTCCAAGGACTTTACTAGGCTCCAAAGGTAGAATACTAAACAAGATTGGCAAGGTTCTTGGCACTTATGCAACAGACACAGAACTTCACAATCAATTCCCCGGAAGCCCCTCCAGTCAAGTCAATAGGACTTGTTCTGGTCACCTGTCACCCATGAACACATGGCCATAGTCTATGTGGAGAAACTATGCCTCCCAAATAGGGAAAGTCACTTGTCTTGAAGGAAGACTGAGCTGAAACGAGCTTGCAAGGGCATTTTCTCCCAGATTTTACTAGTCAACATCAGATAAAATGACTATCCTTTAGCAAACTATAAAAGAACTCAGGAATTAAGATCTCTGTCCTAACCTTGTAGCACAAACCACACCAGAACATTAGAGGGTTCTGATGCACGAGAGGTTAGGACTGTGGTTCTCAAAGTTTGTTACACATAAAAGTCACTCAACAAAGCTATCAATTTCCTAAACCTGCCCTGATTCAGGGAAAGGGTTCCAGAAATTTGCAAGTTTGTAAATACTAAGCTCCCAGATTAATATAGGTGACCCACTGACAATTTTTTGAAGAAAAAAATAATTAAAAGAGCTAAAAAAATAAAGGTTGCATGTAAGGGGATGTGGTCATGTTCTCTAGACTTTCAGTCATACCACTCAGAGAGCAATGGAAGAAATTGGGGTAACTAATGATCCAGGGTGTGAGTGATGCAGTTAAAAACTGTGTTGGTGAAAGAGTGCCCTGGTGGGTGGGGTCTGAGAGAAAGATGTGTGAGAAGAAACGAGAAGCACCAAAAAGGCACATAAAAGGAAAGAGCAAGGATAGGAGCAAAAGAAAAAAAAGGAGAGACGAGAATGGTGGACTGAGGGGAAAAGCCCATATGGCCTGGCCAGGGGAAGACCCCTGGAAGAGTGAGCTGGAGGTGACAAGGAGCCATGGTGACCAGCAGAAGAGTGGTCAGTATGGAGAGTGTGGCACCGCAGCAAGGTGGCTTAGAGAGCTGGTACCTGCAGATGCCAGGGATGGGGAAGGCGGATATGTGCATCAGCCATTGTGGAAGAAGTTTGAAGAGCCTTGGAGAAGCGGAGCAGCTCAGAGCACTGGAGAGAGAAGCGAAGAGAAGATTCCGGAGAAAGACTGGACTTGGTAGGGTGCCTGCCTCAGGTGTGGAGGGGCCAAGGGCGCCATCTTGTCCATGTGTCTTTGGGACTGAACATGGTGACTGGGGTCATATAACTGCCATGTGTGGTTGTGAGGACTTTCTATTTTCCTAGTTAATTTCCCTTGTTAATAAACCCTGTTGTTGACCTGCGTGTGAGTAGCTACCGCTCCATGCGGGTGAAGAAAGCTGGGTGGCAGAAGGCGCGTTTTAAGAGGCTTTTTCCTGTGGCTTGGTGGTGGGTGGCTTCTGCCCCTTTTGCACCCGATGTCACAAAGACTGTCGAAGGAAAGCCACGGAAGCCACAGACAACTACCCTACACAAAAAGGTTCATTGCAACAACAACAACAAATACAGTGTGAGTTTCTCTTGCTCGAGACAGAGCTAGAAAGGGTAGAAGTGACAAGGAGGAGGCTCTGTAAGCCCTGTTGCTGCACATCGAGCTGGGTCAGCAGGCTTCACAGCAGAGGCTCTACAGACACTCACGGACTCTCCCATCCAGCAATGATGCTGATGAGAACATGGTTGACCAGGAAAAGGTCCCTTCAGCTCCTATGAAAGCCCTGCACCCCGCCAGCCACACCCCAGGCACGCACCCGGCTTGCTTTCCTGTCACCCTGCCCCGTTAGCCTGTGAGCTCAGTGAGACACCAACTCCCGCCTGCACCTCCTACACACACCTGGCTTGCAAGGTGCTCACTACATGGTTGACATGCATTAGACCTTGGAGCCTAGTGAGCCAGATCCCAGGATCTGGGAACAGCTGACGTGTTTCCTGTAACTTCCAAAGTGGAAACTGTATTCTACACCAATCTCTTTGGTTTTCCTCACCAAACTCTGAGCGTTGCCCCTGCTCTCCAGTAATGGTTTAAAGTTGCTTCTGATGAAAGCCTGACACTTGGCTTTTATGCTTTTAATTGACTTTAGTTGGGGGTTCTATAAATGATACTATTTTCCCTAATTTGCATTCTAATTGGCCTTTTCAGCTTGCAGGAGCCACTGCATCTTGACTGTTATCCAGTGTTTGGACATCCTTGCGCAAGGTCTTAGGTTTCAAGGTTACTAGCTTTTCCCCAGTGAATGATCATTACAGGTGGCAGTTTGGGTCTCCGTCCCCCGATTTGTATACCTTGAATTCCTGCTTCCTGCCATTTCATTTTGCAAGTGCAGTGCTGAACAGTTGGCATGCCAGGCATCCTTGTCTTATTCCTGCCTTGGCCAGGTTATGTTCACTACAGGTTTTCTTGCGTGGGAAACGTGTCCTCGGTAATACTGACATGATACTGGATGGCTGGGGAACACGGCCATGGGAGGGAGAAGCTGGCCCCAACTCCACTGAGAACCAGTTCATACACATGACGAATCTCTCAGATTCCACCATCCACGTGCAGTGTGCTTCTTTTTAATGTGTGTGTATATGTGTGCGCGTGCAAGCACATGCACACATACACATTAACTGTCCCCAGAAGCACTTAAATGACAACTCATTGCTGTCATTTTTTAAAGGATTAGATGGATTATTTCTACCAGTCAAACAGCTGGTAACTTGACTTCTATTTTGACGATGAACTGGATACTCCCCAGGAAGACACTTAGCCAACAGGAAACTCCAAACGCTACCTCAGTGTCTGCCAATGTATTCGTTCAGTCCAGTGCCTCAGCCCTCTAGGACTTTCTCGCAAAGGCATGTTTTACCCACCTGCTTTCTTCATAACAAAATATTGTTTAAGTCAAAAGGCTGGAAGGACTAAATTCCAAAACCAACCTTGGAAGACCTCTGACTCTAAGCCGCGGCCATCAGACTGACCTGTTCTTAATTAACCTGGAAAGGAAAAATTCTGTTTTATCAGAAAGACTTCATGAGGAAAGGTCCTTCAGTCTCATGGTGGTATCATGACCCAACTCCCCAAAATGATTCTTGGGTTGTAGACAAAGCCCTCGCTGTCTTTTCAGGCTCTCAGAGAAGATTAAAACAAGAGATAGTTTTCAATGTTGGGTACTTTTGTTTTGAGACCAGGTCTCGCTATGTTGCCCCGGGTAGTCTTGAACCTGTGGACTCAAGTGATCCCCAGCCTCAGCCTCCCAAGGGTGGGACTACAGGCACACACCACCATGCCCAGCTAATTTTTGAGACCAGGTCTTGTTATGTTGCCCAGGATAGTCCTGAACCCTCAGCCTCCAGTGATCCCTAGCCTCAGCCTCCCAAAGCTGGGATTAAAGGTGCACGCCACCTCGCCCGCCAATGTTGGGTATTTTCATCCTTCATGAATTCAAAGATAATCATGAACATGTTTCATCAGCAAACGATACGTTGATTACTTGATGATCATGTGCTTTTGAACAAACACTGTGGGGGGCAACACGGCACACAGAGCAGAGAAAACCACTCTACTCTCTGGGAATGCTTGGTCTTTGAGGAGTTAAATCAAGAATTAAGGCATTTTCAGACTTAGGGCAGTGCAAATGACATGAAAAATAATCCTGAAAGAGGCTACTCCATCCAGAGGAAATAGAAAAGAATAATCACTGGAAGAAATGTGAGCAGAGATGGGTCTGAAAACTGTAACAGGTATTCTAACAATTGACACAGGTTTCTTTTAAATGGATAGTTTCTTTGAGTAGCTCTCGGTGCCCACAGTGAGACAAGATGCAATCGCTAAGAATAAAGAGGTCCAGCTGACCTGACCTCATTCTCTTTTAAGAAAAGAGATCAAAAGGGCCTGGACTTGATTGAACGGCTAATCGTTCCTGTCTCGAGAAAGAGAACTATGATCAGGGTAGCAGAACTGAAGTGAATAAATGGCTCATCAGAGATGCCAAAAGTTGGATAAACCTAAGCGTGACCCTAGGCTGGCCCTGAGTAGGCTGGGCCGGCTGGGCTCAGAAAGGAAGACTACTGGACACTGAGCTACGGCTTTGTCAGGTATGACTTGTTGGACTCTACACCTTATTGCTCACTACTTTTTTCCTTAGAGATCAGATCTTGTGATGTTGCCCAGGGTAGCCCTGATCCCACTTACTCAAGCGATCCTCAGCCTCAGTCTCCCAGGCAGCTGGGATTACAGGTGCCCGCCACTGTGCCCGGCTGCTTTTTCAAGACCAGGTCTTGCTTTGTGGCCTGGAGTAGCCTCGAAACCATGAAATCAAGTGATTCCTGGTCTCTTGCCTCCCAGTGCTTGGATTACAGGAACGCACACCACACCCAGCTTTGCCTGATTACTTTTTTACCCTCTCCTTGAACGTGAATTTCTCATGTATAGAATGACCATAATTATAAGAGCAACTTCTAGGTTGTTGTAAAACTTCAATGTAATGATGCAGTCAAGGTTCTTAAATACTGTAACTGTCAGACTTTTCTGGGATGATGTCTAGTGCCATAGTCACTGTTACTGACGATGTAGAAGGAGGGCTCTCGTTGGCTTTCTGGCACTTTGTCCCCAAGCAGAACAATGAGGGCATGCTTGCTGAATTGCGAACTTTACACTTGCAAGTATAAATTTATTCAGGCATCATCTTACCTGTTTCTGACTTATATTTCGCCTGCAAGTGTTTGTCATTTATTTTAGTTTACTTCCATATTTTCAACACAAAACCAACAGGTTCTTGTCTTTTAAATTTAAGCCTGCCTCCTAATGTGCTTATTCTTTCTCACAGCCAAAGAAGAGTGTCTGGATTTAGTAACATGGTAAATGATAGCTCCATTTATGGATATAGGGAAGACTTGGGAAATTTGTAGGTGGGGCTGGGATATAGAATTCTCTTTTTGACATACGGAAGCTTCCTAAGAGGCACCTATCTGGGGTTGTCAAGGAAACAAATTGGATCTTGAGGTCGGTTGCTGAGAGAACAGCTATGACCTGGAGATATTAATTAAAGAGAAGTTGGCAGCCTGAAGATGGTATTTAAAGCTACAGGTGATTATTATCACCCAAGTGCAACTGTTGTTTGAGTAGAGGATCACAAATGCCACAATTTAGAAGCCAAATAAAGAAGAAAGGATCTGTGAATAAGACAGTTGCTGGAAAGTTAGGGAGAAAATCAGGAAAGTGTGGAGTTAAGGGAAATAAATATGAAAATATGAAATAAATATGAAAATATTTCAAGAGAGAAAACAATCTATTTCTAAGAGATCAAGTGATAACATTACTTTCACAGTTTAAAACTTGTATACAAAACTTAACCAAAGTTAAAAAGGAAGATCCAGAGATGTATTTGTAAACTATATAACAATGTAGTAATACTGAGACTGTAATAGAGAACCTCTAGAGATTGATTTTAAAAAATGACCAAAGTTGTCACATAAGCACCAAACATGAAGATGTAGCTTATATATGGACAAGGATACTATCAGGATATAGAATGATAAGTTCCTATAAGGATAAATAAAACAAGATGCAGACAAACAGTGCAGAACGTCTCCACTTATATTAAATCAATGGAGAAAAATCTATGAATTTGCATACTTTTTATAAACGCTCATTCATGCATTGAAGGGGTCACCAGACGAGTGTTAGCTGCGAGCCCTGAGACCAGACGAGTGGATAGCAGGATAAAAACGGATTTTACGTTTCCTTCTTTCAGTTTTGTATTTCTTGGCTTCATCTGATTTGCTGATGTCCTGCTTGTGGGACCTTCAAGAAAACGTAAATTTGTCTTTTACGGTGTTGGGCTAATATAGCAAATCTGGGGCATTTGGCTGTATTAACTGCATGATTACGAACGGGGGATCAAGAGCTAGAGCAGGGGCTAGAGCAGGCAGGATTCCTGTGGATCCAGACGACCCTCGCCAGGGGGATTAAGCTTCAAGCAGTTTTCCCTGTACAGGCTGCTCCTCCTCCCAGAAGACTCCTCACCTGGGGACAAAGACCTCAGGATCCCGTGTGTCGGCTAACGCCTGGGGAGTGGCTCCACCAGCCATCTCTGCCTTGCTCTGCTGACAGTCAGACAGCAGCAGGGAAACACAGCACAGTGTTAGTAAAAGAGCATTTCTTGGCTGCCCTGGGAATCCTCAAACTCTTTCTAGATTGTTCTTTTGGGCAAAGCCCACCCGGTTCTAACCAGGCAACTGAGCCAACGTATTGCGGGAGCATACTCTGTAAGTTGTCAACAGCCTGTATGCAGGCAACTGCTAGCTCAATACTAAAACCTGTATGGCACCCACACAGGAGTTCTCATCCACACATTCTACTTTACGATTGGCTTTTTTTTTTACCACACTCGCTAAGGCATAATAATTAGGAGAGAATGTCAGCCTAGCAGCGTGTTCTCTGAGACCCTTCCACCAGCAGGAATCTTAACACCAAGCTAGGCTTCAGCTCCAAATCTGTCCGCACTGCCAGCAGAAAACTGAATCGATGTTTCTGAGCAGCCTCTCAGGCAATGCGTTCATATTTCACAGCAATTTTACTTTCTCTTTTTAAACATGCAAATGAAAACCCCCTGCATTTCGGCTGCCAGCACAGCTGAATACTGTCATCATCAGGAAAATCAGGCACTTGCCTGAAAGAAGGAATTGCTCTTAGGAATTCCTGTGCATCTCAGGGCAAAGAAACAAAGTGCCATCGACAAATTCATCCTTGCTGTAGCTCAAATACGCTTACAACGTGCGGACTGCAACGAACACAATTGCAGTCCGGGGTAGCCAGAAAACTCTTGGGGTTTGAACACAGGCATGAGGACTGGTCACTGGCCATTCAACTCCAAAGTCATTCCCATCGACCAATGTGACCTTGAATAAATCACCTGGCCTTTCCGTGTTCTTGTCTATTCTGTTTCCTTCTTGATGAGGTTCTCTCTTGCTAAGACTGCTTCCTCGATAGCTCCTTCAAGTATCAAATTCATATAAAATGCTGTACTGTGGCACTGGTTCTGATTCCCTTCAGCCCAACCAGCTTCCTTCCCATGTATCTCCTCATTCTAGATGGCCCACACTTGGTTATTCATCATGCCATGCCACTTACCCTTTGATGCATACTTATTTTACTGAGGTGATCACGTTATTTTATGGCCTTCCTAAGGTATCGGGCAATACCTATTATCCAACTAATACCAATGACATGATGAGCATGTGTTGGATCCTATATAAGCACATCAACGCTGTCATGAAAACTCTGAGATGGATGCTAGTTCTGTTGTTTTATCACAGTTGAGGGAATCAAAGCCAAGAGAGATCAGATGAATGGTTGGCAGTGGCACTGAGAGTCAACAATAGAATCTATTTTACCTAAGGATCATGCTTTTAGCCACTAGCCTAAAATGCTATTTGAAATAACTTGAAATTAGACCACTAATTTAATCCTCATAAAAAACCCTCTCGTGGGGACACAGTGATGATGATCTCAATGCTAACTATCAGGTGAAGGTTCAGAATGCTTCAGTGACTTGCCCGAGATGGCAATACTACAGAGACTGGATTGGAATGTAGGCTAACCAGTCCCCTCTACGTTGCCCACAACTCTACTCCAGGACCAAATGGCAGAATTTTCTTCAGTCTTCACAAGCACAGTACACTGGCTTTCAAGAACAACCCCCACGGAAAAAGAAAGCTAGAGAGTGACTCTTCTTGAGTCATGCAAATAAACAAAATCCACCAGACCCCTAAGGACTCACCTTAGCACATGCGTGGATCCGTTAATAGTTGTGGTTGAGCAGGGCACGGTCTGGCCCAAGATGGAAGGTCTTCGGTAGCGCTCATCATCGCAGCAGAGGATGATGAGGAAGGCACGTCTAAAAGACTTATTCAAGAAAGCGTAGAGAAAGGGGTTCAACCCAGAATTGATGTAGCCAAGCCAGAGGAACGCGGTCCACACCTGCCCGGGCACAGTGTAGTCTACGAACGGATCCACGACATTGGTGACGAAGAACGGAGCCCAGCAGAGGCAGAAGCAACCCATGATGATGCACAGGGTCTTTGCTGCTTTGGTCTCTGTCCTCATGCGATGGTTGCTGTGCTGGTCTGCAGGCTGGGGTCTGCCCTGTGAGGGGGCTCCTGCCCGCTGCAGCATCTGGATCTGGTAGGCATGCTCCTTGGCCGTGACGTAGATGCGGTAGTAGGCCAGCACCATCAGGAGGAAGGGGATGTAGAAGGCCACCACAGAGCAGGTGATGGCGTAGGGTTTGTTGACCATGAAGATGCAGTACGTGGAGTTGGAGCTCTGGTGCAGCTTCCTCTTTTCTATCTGCGAGTTGGGGGAAAAGAGGAGACGAGAAAGGGAGGGAGCAGGGAAGAGACAGAAGCAGGAGATGGTACAAAAGGATAAAGAAGAAGGAAATTCAAGGTATAGGACAATGGAAAGAAGGGGCAGGGGAGGGAAGGAAGAGTACAGGGCACAGGGAAAAGGAAAGAGAAGTTTATCAGCACAGCTTTCTTTCTTTTTTTTAAATTTTTTAAATTTATTTATATATATTTCACATCATTTCAGTCCCTGGGGGTCACCCACCACCTCCCCTTCCCACCCGCTCCAGCTGGTCCCCATTCTCCCCTTGTGCAGTTTCATTTGGTTGACCATACAGTAGTGAAACCATTTGGTTTCTGTCCCTTTCTATCTGGCTCGTTTCTGCTAGAAGGGTTTCTTCTAGGTACATCCAGGTGTCTATAAATTCATCAAATTTGTCATTTTTAATTGATGAGTAATACTCCATTGTGTATATAGACCACATCTTTTTCATCCACTCATCTGTTCTGGGGCATTTGGGTTGTTTCCATAACCTTGCGATTATAAATAGTGCTTTTTTATGTCTCTAGCACATGAAACGATGACAAACGGGGACTGGATCCCACTCTGTGAACTGAAGGCCCCGGGGAAAAGTGGAAATAAAAGGGGACAAGAATCATGAGACACTCTCTCTGCACAACTGGTAGACACCTGCCTGTCTGTTCTGTCTGTCTGCACGTAATACTCAGTTTCTTAACAAGATGTTTGCAGAAGAGCAACTTCACAATCTCCTCAGAGGCTTATTGTGAGTGCAACTTCCTCTGACCTCACCCAGACCTACAGGATCTAAACTTCAGGGCATGGGCTCTGTACTTTTTTTTTTTTTTGAAACAAGCTCTTTTTGAATCATTTTGAAGCTCATTAACTTTTGCGACCCGGTGTTTTATGCCATTCTCAGTCGAGCTCTTTGGAGCTCTTGTGTCATCTTTCCTAGACTTGTTTTCCTGCCACTCTGTGCTCTGCTCAAGTCTCCCCATTTAGGTATCACTATCCTTGAAGTGTTGCTATGAAGGTAAAGCAAAGAGGGGTCCGAGAGCTAAGGGGAAAGGGAGAGCAGAGATGTGGAATCACGGAGCAGAGCGTATGTGGACTGGGTGGGGGAAGAGCATGAATCTCTTGGATTTCCATGAGAGCAGAGCTAGGCAGAGCTCACCGTTCCCACCTACTGGCATCGTGCTCCCTCCTCCGCCCACTCACCCCACTGAAATGGCTCAGCTCAAGAGATGAAAAACTTTCATGCTGCTGGATCAAAGTCTTCATTCTAAACCTATTTCTACCTTTAGACACACCTGAAAGCGCCATCCTTTGTCTTACCTTTCTTTGGATAAATAGTTTACTGAGGCAGAAGGTGTAAACTATGTCAATATTAACAGTAAGCATGGGTGGAGCAATTATTACAAAGTAGATGTAACTGTTGGATCACTCTAGGCTAAGTTATAGAATGCTGCCAGCACCCCAGAAAGCCTGCAAAATACCTCAAATAGCCTGAGAGTGTCTGGGGCATTGTTATCCAGAGAGGTGTCCACTACCTTTTATCACCACAGATTAACCTTATTTGTTTACCAATTTAGTATTAATGCAGTAATACTACACGTGCTATTTGAATCTTACTGCTTTGGTTTAATATTGCATGTTCATACTATTAAAAGTATCAATAATTCTTTCATTACAGCCTAATACTGTACTAGAGGAATAAGACACAATTCCTATCCATTCCTCTAGTGATGGGTATTGGGGTTTTTTTCCGGTGTTTGCTATTTCAGATAGGACCGGTATCAGATCCTCGTGCAGCTGGAGTATGTGCTTGTTGGTGTATGCTTGTGCACTTACACTGCACGGCGCGCTTGGCCATATGCTTCAAGTGAAAGCGCTGTTTCACAAGGCCAGCTCATCTTCAGCTATGGCAGCCGCAGCCTAGTGGTTCCCAAGGGGATTGTATCAAGTTGCACTACCGGGGTTGGGCTTGGAGTTTATTGCTGTGGAGTGGGACCTCATTGTGGTTGATCCGCTTGCTTCATGGTGGGAAAGCTTATTTGACGGTGGCTGTAAAACACCCCCGAGTCCCTGACTCCTTTCCCAGCGGGTTTGGATTTAGGTTTGCCATGGGTCCTGACTCGGTGACAGAAGTGTTCCAGGTGCCCGTGTCCATGTCACTCCTGTCACCAATAGTCCTTTGGAAAGTGTGGGAGCCTGAGTCTCTGTGTTTCCTGGCTGTTGAGACTAGATGGTGGCCTTCGGAACGGTGACAGATTGCTTTGCTTTTACCAGCCCCGTTGCTCCAAGGAGCTTCCGTTTCAGCCCCCATTAGCTGTCTCAAGTGTCTCAGCACCCCTGTCCCTCCACTGTCCATGGCCTGCCGACCCGATTGTAATTGTGACTCAAATCAGATAAACACGATCAAATCTCAGTTGATCATCATGACCCTTCACATTCTTATTTTGATAGTAGTGAGCGTTTCCTGACAGGCAGTGATGGTAACCACCATTTTCCCACTTGGATATTCTCTCTGACGAAGTGATTATGCAGGTATTTTCCCATTTGGAAAATCTTATGGATTTCTAACATCTGTTTTAGATTCTAGACAGGTCTTTTGTGTTGCAAATATCTCGTCTGCATGTTCACTCTCTTACTAGCATCTCATGATAAAAAAAAATGGTGCTAATTTTAAAATCTGTAGATTTTTTTTTAAAAAATGGACACAGCCACAGAAAAAGAGACCAAAGGACCAATGAACCCAACATAAACCAAAAAAGAACAGTGAGAGTGGAGACTGAGAGACTGAGTGAATACAAGGGGGTGGGGGTTGGAGGAGGGAAGGTAACCATTTACCTTATTTACTTATGTAAGAATTTATAAGAATTTAGAAGTAAAATTAAAAACAACTAAAACCTGTACTTCTCATGTCATTAAAATGTGCATGTTTATCCTCCAGTATGAACGTATTCTCAGATACAATCTTGAAAACCATTCTCCTATGTTCTCTCTTAACAAATTGATTTTGTGCATTTTCACATCTAGCTCCACAGTCCGTCTGGAAATGGCGTCTCTGTAACAGCTCAAGATCAAGATTAAACCTTTACCTTCTGGAGAACCGTTGACTCAGCTGACGTACTGAACCGCCACGTTTCCGACCTATGCTGCAGCACACACGGTAAATCAGGAAACTGTATAGGCAGAGTCCTGCACTGGGAAGTTTTATTTTGTCCCCTGGATTTCTTTGCTGTCATAGGCACCATGCTGCTTCTATTTGCATGACTTAAGGCTCTCGGTGTCTGGTAGTAAAAGTCTTGAAATTGTGACTCATTCTCCTGAAGACTGTTTTGGTTATTTTTATATCTCAGCGTTTCCACATAAGAGTTAGAATTAGGCATATCAATTTCCATAAAGATCTCCTAGAGTTTTGACTGGGTTAGAATAGAATGACCGAGGAAAGTTAAAATCTTAACCATGGGATGTCTTTCCGAGCCACAGACATGGTAATTCATTCCCTTTAAGTCATTTAAAACTTATCTTACTAATAGTTAACAGGTCTTACGTATTTTTAAAGCTTTATCACTAAGTATTTGACTTTTTAGTCAATTGCAGATGGTATTGTGTTAAAATTCTTAATTCTCATTGTTGCTGGTAAGTACACCTCAGCGAAAATTTTAAAGACAGTGACTAAAATTTTAAATATAATGACTAAATAGCAATTTGTTTAATTAGTTACTAATATTTTCTCTCTAGATTCTTTTCATTTTTCTTCATAACACTTATATGACCTGAAATCATGACCATTTCCTTTCCAATCTTAACACTTTTCTTTTCCTGGTATTATTGAACTTGATAAGCTCTCCAGGATAATTCTGAATAAAAGTGGTAATAATCAACATTTTTGTTATGCTTCCATCTTCAGAAGGGGAATATTCAATATTTTACTATTAAATATAATTCTTGCTATAAGTTTTATGCCAACACTATTTGTCTGAGAAGTTCCTTTCTAGTCTTAAATGATGAGACATTTTTAAAAAGCACAAATGAAAATTGAATTTTGCCAATGCATTTCTAGAAGTAATGGGATGATAAGAGGGTTCGCCCATCTTTATTCTATTAGTCCAGTGAGCTACACTGATTGTGTTACATCCCTGGAACAAACCTCACTTGCACTGGATACTGCGCTACGCTAGATTCCTTTTAAGGATGGAAAGACTTTCCCCCCAGCCTGAGCCTCTGCCCACTAACAGCTGTGAGTCATCAGACTTCTCGAGGAACAGCCCTGGGCTGAAGACAGCTGTGGAGCCCAAAGGCGATGTCCTTCCTGAGGTCAGTGGGGCACGCACACAGATGCCGAATGCAGCAAAAGCGAGACACACAGCCACCTGCGTAGCGGTGGTGTTCATCCAGCACCTTCTGTGACAGTTTGTTATAGACCCCACCTTCCTGTTGAATTGACATTTTTATCCTCAGGAAATAGTTCTTGTTTTCATGTCCAGTAGCATGACTTCCTTTCCCCCATTTTACCACTGGTATTAGTACAGCTACACCAGCTCTGTTCTGATCTGCTTGCATCCGTCTTCCAGTATTTTGTCTCCAAGCTCCTGCTGCCTTGGAGTTCATGAGCCTCTCTGATAGCAGCCTACATTATAGACTGGCTGAAGACACTGTGATCAGAGACTCAGAGGAACCCAACACTATCCTCTCCTGAGAAGCAATGACTGAGTGTTGGCTCATTCAGCGTTGGCGGCAACTTCATCCCAGTTGGTTGCTGCGAATATGAAGACTCGGTTGTAAATGTATTGTGAGCACGTGGGTGGGTTGTGCTGAGGTCTTCCTAGGCCGTTTCAAGGGAAACTGGGCCGCAGAATCTGAAAGGCAGCCACAACACAGCGGCACGGATGCTGGTCAGCTTTTGTGACAGACGACTTCCCTGCTTAGAGGAAGCGAACGGGGAAGTCTAGGTTCCTTCCCTCCAAGACTCCATCAGGGGTGAGTGTGTCGCTCCCTCATGATGTGTTTCTGATGCCCAGAAGCTTTTGCTTCCGACATCATCTCCGCCGGGGAGCAAGGTTAGCACGGGCATCAAGAGGACGGGCGTCCCGAGGCGGGGCCTGCACCACCACCCCTTCCCGATGTGACTTCAGCTAATAACGCGACCTCCTTGAGCCTCAGTTTGCTGAGGACAATCACCGGATGTCCTGCCCAGGACTGTCACGAGGCCCAGGGGAGCGATGACTGACCCCGTGCTGGGCCCAGGGCCGGCGTGCTGCCGGTGCTAACCATCCCCGTCAGCTCTCAGTTATTACTGGAAACCCGATTTCCCTTTCCCCAGGCATGACGCAGCAGAAAGCTTGAAAGAAGAGGGATAGGAGCCAAGGGCACATCCACGCGGGCCTCCCCCTTTCCACGTCTCTCCCTGGGTCCCCAGGGTCCCCTTCAGACGCCCAAGCGCGCTGTTCTGACATACCACATGCACATGCTGGCCCAGCCTTGGTGGGGATGTCCTCTCCTGGGCAAAGAACAAGGCACGATTAGGGGCTGGGAACCAGGTGGCGAGCGCGAGCGGCAGCTCCTGGCCTAACTGACCCTGCGGGCTGACGCTCACTGCTCTGGCCCCTTCTCACGGACACGGCCCTGGGGTCAGTCGACAGCTTCCTTTGGGACGACATATCCTGGCTGATGAGTCCAGCAAGCGCAGCACCTCAGAGCTGTAACTCTGAAAGATCACCTCGGCGGGAGTGCTGGAGCCCAGATGCGCTGGCCCTATCCTGCCCACGCACAGCCTCCAGTGAGGGCCACTGACAGCAGCCGTCAGGACTCAGCACCTGACTCGCTTCAGCTCTTTGGCCCAAGGCTCTCTTCGTTCTCCAGAAGCTTCCACCCACAGGACAAGTGGGTCGCTGTGAGCAGCCTCTCAGTGTGGGACGGAGCGGAGGCCTCACGGGTACCTGCCCTTCCTCAGGCTCTAGCTCGCTGCAGTTTCGGCTGCTTGTCCCGCTACTTCCCATACACAAGGCTGGGCCCACCTGCGCCTCCTGGGGCTTTTCTCATCTGAATGAGATGAGACTAGGATGTTGTCAGGACCGTATTTCACACACGTCTTGGCGCAGCAAGCGTTCAGAGATAGCAGCTGGCCTTTTGGGTTGCTAGTGTTGCCCCCCCCCCCAGATGGCTGTCAGGATCTTCCTCAGACTCTCTGCCCAAGCTAACTCTGCTTCTGACTTAGAAGGCCAAGCAAGCAAAGGGGATCAGCCAGTCAGCCAAGGGGGAGGGTCTGAACACTCACCAGGTCAACGATGCCGATGTTATTCCAGCCTTGCATGATGGGGAGGAAAGAGATGAACATGGGGATGAGCCAGCAGCCGCCTAGCATCAGGGCAATGCGTAGAGGGGTCATCTTGTTCCTGTAGACCAGGGGCTGGCAGCAGATGGCATAATACCTGAGGGAGAAGAGGGGGTGAGTGTTGTGGGGAAGAAGGAGAGGGGGAGGAGGAGGAGGAGGAGGAGGAGGAGAAGGAGGAGAGATTACTGATGGGAGAAAAGAAACAGAGAAAGGAGATAAAAGGAGGAAATACTGGGAAAAAGGTGAGTTGGAGGAAGGAGTCCAGAATAAAAGTCAGTAGGAAAGAACAAATAATGTGGGGAGGAATAGGACAGAGAGGGTAAGAGGAGACGGAAGAGAGAAAAGCACAATCCTGTAAGCAATCATGCAACGCAGCATAGCTGTCAGTTACTGCTAATGCCACTGCAACGTGAAGGTTCACATCCCGTCTGAGAGCCACGCTTTGGAGCTGGCTCTCCTCCTCTCCCAGGACAATAGCTGGGGACCCTGAAACACACGTGAGGATCTGCTCTGATTCCAGCAGATGCCAACCTACCCCGGGCATCTTAGGAGCTTCTGTCTAGCCCCTGGAGCCTCAATAGTCAGACCCTTTCTGAGAACACGTTTAGGTGAGAGGGGTTTGCCTCTCCATCTGGGAGCTAAGACAGGGTCTCAGATTTGCTCACCTCCCCTTGGTCACCTTGCTCTCCGGAGGTTATAATGCTGTCAGGAACATCCCTTCAACTCTGGTCCAGAGGGGGAGACCCCTGCTCCCCTGCCCCCGCCTTGGCGGAGAAGGCCTGTTTCAAGCAAAAAGGTTTTCCTGAATCAGAGCCTGTGGAGGAGGGACGTGGCATTGGCACTGTGATGACTTCCACCAGCTAGGTCTGCTGGGTCTCCTGGGTCTCTGGATCTCTGGGTCTGCTGGGTCTACTGGGTCTGCTAGGTCTGCTAGGTCTACTAGGTCTTTGGGTCTGCTGGGTCTGCTGGGTTTGCTAGGTCTGCTAGGGTGTCCAGGTCTTCCCAGTGCAAGCGCTTCCTGGCTTTCCTGCAGTCAGATGAGTCCCAGTGACTGTTCTGGCCATTGAGTGGGGATGGAACCGACATGCGTTACTTGTGCCTTAGTCCATTTAAGTTTCTCCAATGTAAAGAGTGTGAACTTGTAAGCAGCTCTTGCTCTATCATTTCCCATTTCCTGCTGGAGACCAGTTCCCCTCCATCTATCAGGGTCTGATCCTTCCGGAGGGACTCACCACTCGCCTGTTTCTGAGTCCATGTTCTGCCTATGGTACAGCCTTCTTACTTCCAGGTAGAGATCTTGCAACTTGCCCCGGTCAATGATAGAGACTGTAACTCCCGGACTGCTCCTTGCATGCTAGCCCAGCCTTGGAGATTCCCGCTTCTCTGCCCAGGGAGTTCATGAGAGTTGGCAAGAGGGAACAGATCATGGTAGGTCCCTCAGCTATTTGTCTATGAAGCAGTCAAAGAAGAAGTTCAAAAGAGAGCCGGCCTCGAGGCCAAGTGTGCTCTGAGAGACCTGACAGCATCTAGGGGGAACCACGCCCTCAGACTCATTTATGCAATTCTCTTTGTTCACTTTGCCCACCTCTTCCTTTCTTTCCTTAAATCAAACCCTAACAATGTAACAATGACTATGTTCTCTGAAGAGGGGGTGGTAGGATGAGTTAGGGGAGATGGGAGAATTAGAAGGAAAGCCCAGTGTGGGAGCATGGAAAGAGGGTACCTCAGACTTGGGAGGGGAGGATTAGACCTCTCCCTCCAAGGCATTAGCAGTATCTGGTCACACAGATGCTCAGATCACACATAGCTTTCTGGGAAACTGGCGTTCAGCCTGGCAGTAAGGGCTCTGAGCTGGACTAAAAGTCAAGGACCAGCAGACCGAAGAATGGAGGTGGGACTTTTCCCAGGACTCATATTCTTTATTAAAAAAATGACCAGCAGCAAAATCTCACTGAAGACAACTCACTAACGAGAGACCACAATTAGCTGGAACTACCTCTATGCTCTTGACTTAGATGAAAAGCAAGGGTATGAAAGTGATAAATTTTTTGAATGGCTCTGCTAATAAGTGTTGCTCCCTCCCTAATTTCCTGCTAGAGGGCCTACATTAGACACACAGTTTTGGCCACTGATTATCCTCCCTCCTTTCTCTCAGCCATAGCATTCTAGACCCACTTGGAACCATCTCTATTCTGTGGCTGCAATGTTATTGGGAAAGAAAATGATGGGACTCCGACTTTTCCAGCTAAGGAAACCAACCAGTCCTTCTTCCCAGCTCCTGGAACTTTGATCACAGGCAGAGTCATGCCGAGATGGTGCATCCATGGAGGACCTGGCTTCCCATGGCAGCCTCCGGTGGAGCTGGGAGTAGCTGTTGCTCCGTGGACACCCAAGTTGTTGCCCCTCCAGGTTCTCGTTCTCTAGCTCCTCCTTCAAGGCAATAAGTCATTTCCTATCTTTCCAACAAACTCCCTTTTATCTAAGTTGATGTTATGGGTTGCAGGACTCTAACCTCATCACTATCACATCCTCTGCCATGTCTCCCCAATCCTCAAAGACTTACTCTTTTTTCCATAAGCCACTTAGAAATAACTCAAACATAAAAGTGCTCAGTCTCAGAACTTGAAGGATCCCCAGAATTCTGAAACCCCCCAAATCTCCCCTAAAAGGAGATATATGCCGACCTGTTGAGTTCTGGCAATTCACCAAGTCCTACAACAGTGCGTCGAAGCTTTCATGTATTCTGAAGTTAAGAAAGTTTCCTCCAAGATCAAATTTTTGTAACTTCCAGTTTTCCCCTTTGGCTTAACACAACCGGTTTATCTCTAAATTCTTTTTTGGCACAGTGATCCGACAGACACCAGAAGACAGCTTATGCATTTCTTGAAAGTCTTGCTTTCAACAGGTACAATTGTTTTGGTTGCATTTAGCCCGGGTTGGTATCTCGCACCAAGGAATATCTGGCAACGTCTGCAGGGAATTGTTCTTGTCACATTGGGAAGGCATGTTGGCATCCAGTAAGGTCAGGGACTGTCTTCCATGTATGTGTTAGAATGCAGACAACTCCCCATGACCTGCTCTACTAGGTCAAATTCCGGGGTTGAAAGACCTGGTTTAGAGGAAGTGATTATGATCCCAATAAGTCACAAGGCCTGTGTGTGTGTGATATAGAGCCGTTGGCACTTAAGAGTGGAGCACCCCAAAACAGCACAGTGTAATCATTCCTCTGTACACATCAGAGAAAACTAGTACATCACCTTCTACCCTGTGCACCTTGATTGCATGACAGCCTGGGAGTTTAGCACACCTGCACTCCTCAAAGAGCAATGATAAAGATGGGAGCAAAGTCTTCCCCTAAATGCCTTAGAAGTTCCAGAGATGTTTGTCTTGTTCACCATGGACCTTCAAGGCCTAGAATAATGCTAACTATAGAGTAGTTTTTCCCAAAGTGGGATGAATAAATAACAAGCCCATAATAACTACCAATTAAAATAAACATATAGTCAACTAATCTTCAACAAAGGAGTGAAAAACTTACATTGGAACAAAGATAGCCTCTTCAATAAATGGTGCTGTGAAATGGACTAAGACATTCAAAAAAAAATGGACCAAGACAACATCCTCACATCATGTACAAAAACCAACTCAAAATGGATAAAGGACTTAGATGTCAGACTTGAAACCATAACATACGCAGAGGAAAATTTGGGCAAAATCCTCCATGAATTACAATTCAGAAATTCCTTCCTAGTCAAGTCTACAGATGGCAAAAAATGAAGGAAAACAAATAGCTGAGACTACATCAAACTAAAAAGCCTCTGTACAGCAAAAGGGACAACAGAAAAAGAAACCAAACTGAATAGGAAAATTTTTTTGCCCTCCACAAGAGTGATAAGGGTTTAATAACGAAGATCCACAAGGAAGTCACACAACTAAATAAAAGCAAAAGATGCCCAAATCAAAAAAAGGGAGCACTAAAAAGACTCTTCTGCAAAGAGGAAATACAAATGGCCAACAGGCACATGAAAAATTACTCAACAACACTAGCAATAAGGGAAATGCAAATCAAAACCACAATGAGATCCCACCTCACACCAGTAAGAATGGCCACATCCAAAGAACGGGCAACAACAAGTGCTGGTGTGGATGTGGACAGAAAGGAGCACTCTTACACTGCTGGTGGGAATGTAAACTGGTCCAGCCACTTTGGAAAGCTGTGTGGAGGACCTCAAACTAATGAACATGGAACTACCATTCGACCCAGCAATCCCTCTTCTGGGAATCTACCCAAAGGAGACCTCAATACTTATACAAAGGGACACCTGTGCCCTGATGTTGACTGCTGCACTATTTATAATTGCAAGGACTTGGAAGCAACCTAAATGCCCCCAAACAGATGACTGGATGAAAAAAATGTGGTATGTATACATAATGGAATATTACTCATCAATTAAATATGACATATTTGATGATTTTATGATAACATGGATGGACCTAGAAGAAATCTAATTAGCAGAAATAAGTCAAAAAGAAAAAGACAGAAACTCAATGGTTTCACTAATATATGGGATATAGGAGAAAATAAACAAAAGCCATGAGAAATAGTCAAAACAAGCTAACCACCAAACTGAAGTATACAACTTGGGGCAGGGGGAAAGGGGGAGAATGGTGGGGAAAGTGGGGAGGGGGTGAATCCCTGGGATTACAAAGATGTGAAATTTATATGTAAATAAATATTAAAAATAAAATAAATCCTTTTAGAATGTGGAATCAGGTTTTGGGAGTGTGAAAGTCCATATAGTAGAGGAGTGGGAAAAGCTTTCCCCAAAAGAGTCTTTAAGTTGGGTTTGAGAGATTCAGTAAGGATGGTCATGGAGAAAACATAAAAAAGTGCTGTCTATGAACACAGACAAAGGCCTGAAACAGAAATGGCAAAAATACATATCCCTAGATATGCAGATATCCACACAGCTGTATACACACAGGAGGACAAATTAGTTGGACCCTAGGGTATTTGGAAGGAAGTAGATGGAGATGAGCTTAACAAGACCAGCTGAGGGCCAGCTCAACACCACAGTTCACAACTTGAATGAACACCTCTGGCAGATCTCGAAGGAGCCAATAATCTGTATTTTGACATGTTGCCAGATGATGTTGTTGCTGGTGGTTTGGGCTCTCACTCTGAGGACCTCTGTCTTCGAGGCTTTTGATACTACAGTAAAGGAAACACCACAAGTGTTTTGGATTGGCCAGTATCCTTTATAATCAGCGTGGCTGCCCGTCCTTACACTGTGCTTCCCTTGCAGAAATTCATTTCAGTCCTAAGGGAGATAAATGTAATTCTGTGATGCACAAATGCCAATGACAGACTCTTTCAAATACATTTCAAAACTGAGTTGTGCTCCGGGGAGTTCATGATAAAATGCAGACACACTCATCTCCAGCATAGGGTGAGCCATGTGACCTTTGAGTCAGAGTGGTGTCATTTTTTTTAAAACCAGTGAACCTGCTCTAAAGGAAATCCTGTCACAGAGAAACTGTTGTCTGACGTTTGCACATAGTTCCTAGACTTCCAAGGAGAGTGGCAGCTCAATGGGACATAGCAAAGGCAATGTCTGCGGTGGTATCTTCAATTAGGTCAAATAACTTTTTAAGGAATTGGGTTGAATTGGTTCTGATACCAAGCACAGGGTGGACTCTACAAGAAGGAGATACCACCTAACACCATGAATGGCCCACATCAAAACATCAGTAACAGATGTATCAAAGTGAGGTCACAGACAGAGACCTCCCAGCATATTAACAGGGAGAGGGACCCAGCTGAGTCTAGCTTTGTAGACGGCCTGCCTAGGTGTGACAAGCTGTCTCACATCCTCCCTATGAAGCTAATCTCCAACCAAATACCATCAACAGCTTCAGTCAAGCCAAATCCATGCTGCATAGAATGATGAGCTCGAGCACTAATGCAGTGTTGCTGAAGCCACTAAATTTGGGGGTAGATGTAATAGGACCATGGGTAACCAGTCCAGGCTAATTGTGGGGTCACTGATTAATAGCCCTTCCTCCAGGAAGTGACCCAGTCACATTTTGAGACTGAGGGACACATTCAATCTTCTGTTCTTAGCATCTGATTTACTTCAGCTTTCACTCTTCTGCTTCCCCTTGGAGGAAAGAAGGAGAGAAAAACAGCAGCAAGTTCAAGAGAAAAGGAAAGGCCGGACCTCTGGTTCTCAAGGAACTTGGCACACTGCCAGTCACCCCGGGCGCTCAAGGGGAAAGTCCCCGCTGGGGTTTTCATCAGGAGCCAGGTGCGGGAAGGACTGAGCCTGCAGGTGAGAGCTAAGGTGACTGGGGTTCCAGGAAGAGAGACAGATGGGAGGGCGGGTCCCTGAGATGGGGTGACATCAGCTCAGCCTTTGCAGGTGCTTCTGCCATGCATATGCCATCTGCAGATTTCATGTTTGCTCTGATCCTCTCTGCTCAGCATTCCGATAAGGACACGGTGAGACAGGGACAAGCAGCTGCAGAGAAGGTGTCTTCCTGAGCCCTTGCAGATGAAAGGAAAGAGAAGAAACTGCTGGAAATGTCATCTGAAAACATCTCAGCAGAGCTCCCTGGACAAGTGGCCTGAGGGAGAACTTTAGAGGTGTGACCATCACATCACCATCACCAACACTCATCTGGACACAAGATAACTTCCTGCCCTTTCCAGAACCAGTGTCTGGAAGGTTCCTTCTGGCCTCTTCTCGCAGAGATTGACTTTCGCGCCCAGCTCTGCCCTGGTTTTTAGAGCACCTTGCCTGCATCTGCTCGCTAACCGTGTTGTGTTTCTGTTCTCTAACTGTGTTGTCCTTGAGTACTTGTTTCTCCACGACTACAATGGCCACTGTTCTCCCTACACACACCACTTATTTCGTGAGGGCACACTACGTTCTCCTGTATCTGATTCTTACAGCAACGCTGCAAGGCAACCCTCACCACCCCCATTTTAAAGATGCAGAAATGGAGGCCCAAGGAGTCTAACCCATTTGCCCAACAGCAAGCAGAAGTTAAACACATCTACCAATGTTCATGCTCTGGTAACGCTGGCAAATGGGAAAGATCAGACAATAGTGACCGCACCTAGGAAGAGGAAGGAAATTATGAAGTATTCTGGAAGCTGTTTGAGCTGAGGACATACAGAAAAAGGTCTATTCAAAGAGGAACCTGACAGATAAGATAGTCCATGAAAAACAATCACCGAAAAGCTAATCCAATCATGTAGAAACAGGATGGGGAAGAAGGAATAAAAAGAAAGGTAGATAGGAAAGAAATTTATGAAAATATAGTTACAATTGCGATTCAGCTGGTCATGTCGGATAAAGGATGACCTCAAAGAGTTATATTTGAATGGCTGGAAGGTGACTAAAAGGTTCATTGACGTACAAATGGAAGGAGAATGGTCAAGGGGGTAGAGGGCAAGTGAAGCCACAGGATCGCTGAGAGTTACGAAGGAGAAGGGAGATGCCATGCTGGAAGGCTGGTGGTCCAACCTTAAAGAGCGTCCAGTTGCTCAAAAGGAAGAAACAGCCACTGTCAGTGTGTACGAAGGCACATGCAGCCACCAGAAATTTGCATCTGGAATGGGAAATAACAATATTTGTGGAATAAATGGCTATATTTACGGAAGACTTTCGAGGGGCATTCTTTGCTGCACTAAGCAATTTATTCTTCACACATTCCCAGTGGAATACCCTAGTAATATAATTTGGCCGATGAGAAGATAACACCGCCCAGAAAATCGAGTACCATTCCCAAGATCACAACTGACACTGGTCAATTTGTGGCTGAACCGAATCGTCTGGCAGTTCAGGTCTCATCCGTAACCACTTGTAACATGAGGCTTCTCAAAGGGTAGAGAAATGGGCACCAAAGATAGAGCAAAGAAGTGCCTCGTGGAGCTCTCTAGCCCAGACAAACATGCCAGGGACAACCACCAGGGCGGCCAGGAGAACATAAGAACAGACAAGATGAAGTATGACTCTCAGGAACCTAAAATTTGAAGGTAAGACTGATAAATAAACAAGTTACTATGATGAGCAATGACCACTCCATTGACCTTTAATGACCTACCAGCTCTCAGAGGAAAAAACACCAACTCTGTAGGAATGAGCCAGGCTGGCCAGTGGAGAAGGTGGCACACTTTGTCCGAATTTTGAAGAATCTTTTCACCAGAAAAGATTTGCTCAGGGCAAAGGAAACAACATGGAGCCAGGAGGAGGTGCAGCACAGATCGCTCACAGGTGGGGGCAGAGGTGGGAGAAAGAGACTTTGGATGCAGGAGAAGGCAAGCGGAGAACTGAGCTAAAATGTAAACATCTTGGGTAAAGCGTCCCTGCACAACCTCTGGGGCACTGCACAGGCTGTTTCATGGGGTCGTCTTTCCCTGTCCTCATCCTCACCCCTCACCTCCCAGCAACTGCGTGGCCCACAGAGCCCGGATTCACTGTCACTGTCTTACTCCCCACCTGATGCAAACCTCCATGACTTAGCACTCTCTGGCTCCTCACCCCTGCACTCCCAGTGCCTACTTTAGCTCTCGGCAATGAGTCTGTGCTCAGTAAATGCCTGATGAAATGAACATAAAACTAAGACCTCCTGTCCTCCAGCATGGAATTCAGTTCAACAAATACAACTATGATGTGCCAAGCATGAACCTGCCCTCAAAGTGTGTGTGTAAAGAAGAAACTTGCGCTGTGCTTCCCTGGCAGAAATTCATTTCAATCCTACACACAAACGCCAATGACAGACTCTTTCATTTATACATTTCAAAACTGAGTTGTGCTCTGGGGAGTTCATGATAAAATGCAGACACACTCATCTCCAGCATAGGGTGAACCATGTGACCTTTGAGTCAGAGTGGTATCTTTTTTTTTTTTTAACCAGTGAATTTTAAATGAAATTCTGTCAAGAAATTGTTGTCTGACTTTTGCACAAATAAGACATCTAGTTCCTGGACTTCCAAAGAGAGTGACAGCTCAGTGGTACATAGCGGAGGTGATATCTGCGGTGGTATATTCAATTAGGTCAAATAATTTTTTAAGGAATTGGGTTGAATTGGGTCTGATACCAAGCACAGGGTGGACTCCAGCATGATTAGAGAGAGGGGTCAGAGTGTTTGAACACCTGAAGAGTGTGCGTGCAATGTTCATCAAAGACCCAGAGATGCTTGGCTTAATCAAAGAAAACTTGGGTTTCTTTTGAATCTTCCTCTGTCTGTGGAAGAACTGTAGGTCCTTTGGCCATCCTAACAGAGGTTAATAACTGCTGCTCGGGTCTTCCCAACACCCCCTTTTCCACTGGGGAAAAGCAATTTTCTGGGTTTTCTGCTTCTAGTAAATGTGGTGTTCACAGTGCCTCACCTCTGCCTAGCGACCGTGATGTCATTCCCTCAATCACAGCAACTGGTCAAGCGAAGACCAAGGCTCTTCCCTGAGGAATAATATTTACATTCTCTTCCTGAAGACTCATGGGTGAGGGTGGTTTAAGACTCACGCTATCTGGGTATTTTTCTGAATTCACTCTGAGGATGAATGCAATAAAAAAAATGGTATCAATTAAAAATGACAAATTTGATGAATTTATAGACACCTGGATGTACCTAGAAGAAATCATTCTAGCAGAAACGAGCCAGATAGAAAGGGACAGAAACCAAATGGTTTCACTACTGTATGGTCAACCAAATGAAACTACACAAGGGGAGAGGGGATCAGCTGGAACGGGCGGGGAGGGGAGGTGACGGGTGACCCCCAAGGAATGAAATGATGCCAAAAAAAATAATAAAGCATATATTTGTTGAAAAAAAAGAAAAAGAAAATGGTATCAGGACAAAAAGAGAGGGCTAGACAGAGAGAAAGAGACAGATGTGCAAAAAGAGAAGAAAAGATGAAAACAAAGAGAAAGTGACAGAGATAGACAAAGAGGAAGAAAGTTAGACTAGATGACCTCGTTTAATCCTTGTAGAGAGTCATATCTGAAGCCTATTGAACCATTTTATTCTGCCCTATACTGCTGAAAAAGACTTTAATGAGACATCATCCGATCAAGAGGTTTGGTAAGAACATATACTCAGGCAATTCATCAGTATATACAATCGATAGCTTCATACACACATACACACGTGTAGAAAGTCCTCTAAAAGGTTTATTTAAAGCATAAACCCATTTGATTTTCAATTTTAAGACTTAACTGAATTCAACTAACTGTTTAAAATCATTTAAACTCAAATACGTTCGCAAACAAGTCTGTTTAGTGCATATGAGGTGACTGGAATTGACAGGAGGCAATTTCATAGTTGTTAATTCTAGAGGTTACAATGATGAGAGTGGAGAGGGGAAGTTGGGGGTTTTCTATGTTATGCTTATAAAATGATTTTTTCCCCAAAAAAACAATGATTGTGTATTAGGTTAAGAATTTTAAACCAAAGGATTAGAAAAGAGAGTATCAAAATAGATCAAACACACGGTTACAAACTGGGGTGAAGCCAATCGAAATGGATGTGAAGGTCCCTAAGAGGAGGGGTCTGCTGACACGAGATCTTGACTGGGGGGATCTCATGAAAAGGCAGCGGGAACACCATGTCCAGCGAGAATCCCACAACCCCCGCCCTGCTTCGACCTCAGGGGACTCCTAACACTCAAGTCACAGTTTCCAGTGAGGAGGAACGTGCGTGCCAGGAACACTCTCAGCCTAAAGGTTCTTGGGGCTATGCTTTGCACTCAATGGCGCTACCTTCCAGCACAGGGAAAACTGGAGCTTAAGATGTTGATTTCAGAAAGAGCAGAAGTGTAGTTTCCCAGGCAAAACTCAACTATTGAATGCATTCAGCACCATCCCCCGAATGCCCCCAAATCATCACTGTGATTAGCTCCCTGCAATTTCATTTGGATCCATTCTCTTTTTCTTTCTTGTACATCCATCAACAAATATCTACGTACTTATTTTACAGAAGTGGCATAATTCTAAATCTTGAAGTCTGAAACCTGCTTCCCCAGCCCCCATCATATGCCAGTGATGTCATTCTTCAACAACACGCATTTCTCATGCCCTATAAAGCTACCTTATGGTCCATGTTTAATAGTCATGCTCCACTGGATAGGTGGTGATTCTTACCACACAACCTTCGATTCAAAATAATCAACTCCAGGGTAAAGATTTTAATGCAATTTTTGACCTTCTATGACCCTTACACTATGCTACATCTATTCTAATTATGCTTTGGAAAATATTTTTAATGAGGCAATAAGCTTTCATTAATAGAATTCAATTCTCAAAGCACCAGGAAGCACGGTGGATGGAGAACGGTAGTTGGGGAAATGCCCTTTATAATATTAGCAGAGTCCTTCCTTTAGTTTGATCGGGTTCTGCCATCTGGATGGAGCTGAGAATCACAGTGAGCATCTTTTCTGGAGCGCTAGTCCCCACATGGGTCACCTCGAAGATGCCAGGAACAGGACAGGACATCTTGTCAGGGTCCGAAGGTGAGTGATGGCATCGCACCTCTGTGATGACACCATCCCTCTGCATTTTGACCCAGCCCAATTCTCAGGCTGGGAGGGACACTGAAAAAGCAGAACTAGATGATAAATAAAATCAGAGTCTTCTGGGCTAAACCTTGCCTGGAATGTTCAGGGTGGAACTCCCAGCCCCATGAGAATATTGCCGTTGGAACAGGGAATACTGGAGACAGCTGGCAAGTCCTCTGGTTCCCAGAGGGGAAAAAACAAAAACAACGAAACCATCTGATTTCATCTTAAGTGGTTTTAGAGTCTATTTATGTCCACTATCAGGGGAAGAAATGGCATTGTTAGCAACACTTCAGAAAGAGACTGTGTCTAACACCACACGTGTTCACTAAAACCTGTATCAGTATTTGTGTCATTACTGGTACTTGTCAACCTCCCCATTAAAAGGTAAGACTCATGAGCATAGAAACTGTGTCTTGACTTCATAGCCTGTTCTTTCTCCCACTGGAAGAGACAGAGGCATTTAGAGAAAAATTAAAGGATCGATTTTAATCAAAATTGAGCCAAGTTCTGCAAAGAATTGGCTGGAGGATATTGAGGGAGCTTCTGCATAGGAGAGTTGAGTTAAGTCCTTAAAGACACATAGGAGGGGAGGAGGCAAAGGAGATCTCCAGCCAGAGGGCAGAGTCAAGGCTCCCAGGTGCCTGAGCACAGAGCAGAGACAGAAAGAGGAGGACCAGGGCCAGGGCACTGGAGAAAACAGGTGGGGCAAAACCCTGCAGCCTAAGGACTTTGTTCTCGATCCTCAGTGCAAGAAGCACCCTTTGGTTTTTCAAAGATGTTATGAGTTTTATGAGCAGTGAGTGCATGGGAGGGGTTTAAAATAGATTTGGGGAGAACAATTAGGACGTTGTTGCTGTGACTTATGCAAGAGATACTAGTTTGACCTGGGAGACCGAGACAAGAGACACAGAGAACTGTGTTCAGGAAGGAAGAGGAAGAGGGCTGGGCATGTAGGCGCAGGGGATAAGGAAGGACACACTGAGAAAAAAGCACCTGGTTTCTGGATGATACAACGACCAGAAGAGCTGTTCACGGGGCCCAAGTGTAGAAGGAAAGATCACGAAATGGAGCCAAAATGAAAACCCACTCCCTCCAAGTGCCTGGTCAGGCTATGCTACACGGACCACCGCTTTAATAGAACCGTTACCCCCACAAACACCGTGGGCCACGACTTGGAGATGGGGTCACCGAGACTCAGAAACCTCAGAGACTTAAGGCCGGGATTTGAGCTCGAATCTTCAACTCTGATGGTGACCAGCCCGGAAAGAGTCGCCACAACTCAGGCACACAGCATGGATTTACGTCTACTGGTCAAGTGCACGGCGAGGCCCAGCCTTCCGGGAGGCCTCATCCTTCTCTGGATGGACACTGCACCGCACAGTGGAATGAGAGTGTCGACTTCCGATTCCTGTCTGGCTCATTGTCTTCCCTTCTCTTTTGCCCAAACCAGAGGTTGTGGCAGCTTCTCTGAGCCGCTTGCTGTGCCGTCTCCAAGTTCCTGCAATATTCAGCACCTCCACTCACTCTGACATGGTCAGTCAGGGCCGCCATTTCTGTGCATCTCTTGCCTTCTATCGCCTCTGATATGAACTTCATGCACCGTGGATAACGACAGCTGTGAAGGTCTACTGTGGGCTGAACTCTTGAGTCCACTGAACTCTGGAGAGAGCACAGCTGGCAGAGGGCAGTTCCCAGTTTCTCACCTTCTGGCTGCCCCCTCAGCACCTGCCCCCCCCCCATGAAGAGGCTATCAGTCCGTGGTCCCTAAGGACACTTCTCAGGGAGTTAGTCTCTGGGAAGACTCTGAACTTCATGTTAAAGCTACATATTGTAGACAAACTACCACTGCTCATTTTAGTCAGCTATTTTGTCTATTTCTCCACTAGAAACAGTCATGACTCCAAGCCTGGGTATGCTGGGTGTTCCAGAGATTGTCCCCAGTAATTGTGAGAACACGTGGTGTCTGCCCCACACTTCCCTTCGGGGATTAACCCAGCAGATGCGATTATACCACGTATTTGTGCCATCGTCCAGCATGAATGAATGAATGAATGAATGAATGAATGAATGAATGAATGAATGAATGAATGAATGAATGAATTCCTCCACCTAACTCCCCACTCCCCCACTTATGCTCTATGCTTCGATTTTGCTGAAAATTAGTTTTAATTTTTCTTTTCTGTTGGCTGGTTTTCCCTTTATCCCGCCCTCAGATGAGCAGGAAGGGAGGAAGTTGTACAACGGACAGATACCTGTCTTCAGTAAATGAGGCAAAGGTGGAAATCATTAAAGCCTCCTGAAGTCAAAGGAGAACGATGAGAACCAAGTGGTGCGACAGGAGTAAAATACTAGACCCGGGCCCCAGTTATAATCACGGGGGATTTTAGCGTCACCTTTACCTCTCCGGAAAGGAGACCTCAGAATCACATGTCCAGATGGACCTCCCAACATACAGTGACCCTAATGCCTCCTTTTCAGGAGAGGAACACGCTCAAACATAGATGCTCTCCCTCTGACCAGCGCCTGCAGCTGCGAGGGCCAGATGTCCTGATGCCTGACACTCAGTTCCCATCAGAGTCTTGTTCAGGCCGTTGGAGGAGAATGCAGAAGGCTGCCAACTGGACCCCGGTGCCTTCCACTGTCTAGGGTGCAAGTTCCTTCCAGGCAGGCCTCAGGCCTTCGTGCATGGCTCATTCCAAGGGACCCCCGCCAAGACTGGAGCTTGAGTGAGCGATGAGCCATCACCAGTGCTGCTTCCTGGGCCTCATGTCTTCTAAACACTCAGGAGAAAAGAAAGGCACCACCCCAGACGCTTGGCCCCCAGACGCTTGGCCCCAGCAGGGAGCCCTGCTGCGCTCACCGCCCTGTCCTACCTGTCCAGGGAAATGCAGCACAGGTGGAAGATGGACGCCGTTGTGAGCAGCACGTCCAGCGAGGTCCTGACCAGGCAAAACATCTCCCCGTAGACCCAGACGTCTTGGGCCAGCTCGATGGCGCCGAAGGGCATGACGAGCACGGACACCAGCAGGTCCGCGAAGGCCAGGGACACGATGAAGTAATTGGTCTTTATTTTCCTGGGGACGAACAGGCCGAGGGGAGAAGGCAGGCGGAGGAGGAAGACGGCGAGGGAGAGGGAGCAAGAGAGGAGAGGAAGGGGAAGGAGGCAGAGGCAGGGAGGGGGGAAGAGAAGTCAGCATTGGACACTTTGCTGCCCCTTCCCTCGCCTTTCTGGAGAGACGCTGCGCACCTGGTCGCGCTGACGTCTCTGGACACCACTGCACCCAAATCCTCCTTTCTCTTCCTTCCGAGCACTGGTTGTGTGGGGCCCCCTTCCATGGGCCCCCAGGCCCTGCCACCCTCAGGTCTTGCTTCTGCTTTCCTCAGAAATCCTCCCATGATGCCCTTCTCACAAAAGGGCAGTCAGAGTCCACCATGCTCTGTGGGATGAGGAAGCAGGTAGAGATGGAGCTTCAGCTAAGAGGAACAGCTCCTGTCTCTCCGGCCCCCTCTGACGCATGAGAGGGTGGGCCACAGCCCCTCTCTCCCCTGTCACCTGGCTTCCTGACCTCTGTGGAAGGTCCCAAGAGACACAGGACCTATTAGCGATGACTGTTGCCCCCACAGGTACATCCTCCTGTCATCACCATCCCCGCATCCTCCCTGCTGCGTGTCACGTGCGCTCTGCTCCTTCCTCGTGACGTCACTGTGACATCTCCTGGCTGGGCATAGAAGGGGCTTCACGGCTTCACTAAAGTGGGACCTGGACGTGCCTCCCGGGACCCCATTCTGCGGGCCGGCCTCACTCTTCTATCTCTCCCATCTCATTTTCTTCTTCATTCCACATGCGACTCCTAACAATATTTCACTTTTTCACCAACTGGAGTATGCCTCACGTGACTCATGTCAGAGCCATGCCTTCACGCTTCCTTGTGTCACCGTTGGCTTAGGGCACATAGTCTTAGAGAGGAAGCAGCAGTTGAGGCCAGACTGGCTGCCTCGCTCCGGGCTGATGACTCACTCCAGGCTGCTTGCTGGAGTCACCCAGTGGATTTTTTTAAAATGTTGATAAACATCTCACTCCAGATTAATTAATTCAGGAGCTATAGGTAATTCACCCATCCACTCAGGGCTGCCAGATAAAATAAAGGATGGCAGCTCAATGCAAATTTCACATCAATACTGAATAATTATTTAGTATATCCCAAATGTCACTTGGGCTAGACTTATACTACATCTTAGTCATCATAGCAGTGTCTTCAGTTGATCTAAATTGCAACCAGGGTGGAGACTTATGATTTGGAAAGAGCAGGCTTAAACTCTCACTCATTCGCTCCCCTGAACCACTGACAAAGTGGGGAGTTGCAATGAGATGTGTTCTCAACAAGCGTACATAAACCGATGATCACTATTTAAAGACAACACAAAGTTGAATGTGGGGGGAAAGCAATGCAATTAAGCAGCTACACCTGTTCAGTGGGAGCTGTAGGATTAGGTGTACCATTTGCCCCTCCCCTCGAGGTTCCTACTGCTCCCAATCGTGAATTTCTTTCATAATCACGTAATTACAAATGATTCTTTCACAATCACAACTTATAATGGAAACCGCAAGTTCAGACCCTGACAACCCCAGAGAGCCACACGCACACCCAGGTCTCCTAACCGGGTGCCCCCCACTCTCACCTCAGCTGCCTGTCTCTGCACACAGCCACCATCACCAGCAGGTTCCCCAGGACGGCCATCAAGATGACCACCGAGAGGAACGCGAGCAGCACAACCTTCTCCACCGACCAGAAACCCTCCTTGGCACTGGAAGACACACGCACAAAACAAACAAAAATACAGAGAATTGAAGGATGCTCTGAGACACAGGAAAGAAAAGTCTTTCTCATTCATCTTCAGGAAGGTAACCTCACCATCAACACCTGCAAGACATTCATTGTCCACACAGTATGTGCTGATGCTGCACCCACCATCACTTTACATGTGACCCCAGCAGCTGTCAACACAATGATGAAGAGATGAGTCGGGGAGGTGAAGTAACTACCCTGAGATCTCAGTTATTCACCATCAGAGACAGCATGGCTTCCCATCTGGGAACTTACCTCAGCTTATTCTCAGAAATGTATTTGGTTGATAACTGTTCTATGGATCTACCCACCTAGATGATAAACTCCATACAGCATGGAGTTTAGCATAAGTATATCTCAAATGTCCCCTGGGATACACTTATCATTTTAATAATGTCTTCGGTTGACGTAAATTGCAACCAGTGTTGAGACTGGTGATTTTGAAAGAGCAGGTTTAAATCCCCCCTCATCCACTTAGTCAGCCACCCCTTCCCTGAAGCACCGATTAAGTAGGAGGGTTAAATGAGATGTGTCCTCTACAAGTGCATATAAACTGATCATCTGTTGGGTGATCGGTGAATAAACCTCATCTGTTTATTTCACTGCTGCACCATTCCCATTTGAAGGGGAGCCTGGCAGGGGGTGAATGAATGACAGGAACTTGCACTGCGTCTGTAAGACCACATGCAAAGGCCAGCGGAATTCCAGCCCGTGCAGAGGTTGCTGTGTGCAGGCGGGCTCGCGAGCACAGGTCCTCATCTGAAAGCTGTTCTTCAGTCGTTATCCTGGAAAGATTGTCTCAGACCCCATGAAGTTCCTTGGAAAAATAACAGTCCATCTATTCCCTGAGGGCTCTGTCCACTGCCCTGGAGCAGATGACCTTCAGCTTCCAGCAGGACAGATCGGATTGGTGCAGTTGTCAGTCTCCTCATGAGCTCTGATTCTGCAAATCCCACCTCCTGTAATCTCAGACTTTTGTTTACTAACTTGGAAGTGTGTCTACCCCATAAAAATCCTATCTGAAGTCACAGCAAAAGTTTTCTTTTTCATTACATTAATGCGATGTTCTTGGTCAATGAAATGTCAAAGGGTCCTAAGCCTCTCAGCCCCAAGCCCCACATGTCACCGTGGAGAAATTTAGCACCCAGGGAAGGAAAGGGAGTTGTCAGAACACGTTAGAGTCTGGTCTGGGAGAGGCTGCCGGTCCTTTGGGTCACCATGGGGAACAGGGTGACCCAAGAGTAAGAAATACCTGTTTGTCCTGAGTGCCTTTGACCAAAAACCAAATGGCTCTACCCAGGAATATCTGGCTCTGGTCTGGCTTCTCCCACCAGACCTGACAGGGAGGAGAGGTGCCCCACTGGAACAAGGAACCAGGGCTATGGCGGTAGGTGAGCCCAACAGTCCTGCTCTGCCAGTGAGCTTTCTGATCCGTCGAAGTCTTTTTGGCTCAGGTGGAAAGAGATCTGACGTATCTTTATATACAAACTGCCTTTCCACACCGACCTTCTACCAACAGGACAAGTGCTGGGCGGGACATGAAGGACAAGACTTCAGTTGGGTGATACGGTTACCCAACATTCACTTGACCCCAAGCCATTCAAATTGTGGTGAAGTATCTGACACAGAAGATGATAGAAGTTTTCTGTTTTCCTTGTCCTTCCCCAAAACTCCCTCTCAAATTGATTCCCTTCCCCCCACATCTTCCCATCAAGCTCTTTCTTTCCCTCATTCAGATCTCAGATTAATGTTCAATCCCATTTAACGTGACGCCTCGGATAGGTGATTCCATAGACATATAGAGTACAAAGGTGATTACTTGGAGCTTGGGGAGAGGGGCATGAAGACATATTCAATCGTGCAGAGTTTGTTTGCCACTATGAAGAAATTCCGGAAACGGATAGTGGGGATGGTCACACACTGTTGCGACTCTCTGTATTGTCACTGCATTATACGTTCAAGGTGGCCATGTCATGGACTTGTGGTAAATATTGTTACGCATATTTTATCATAATAGAAAATGCACGGATGGTTGGGACTGGAGGCAGGGTTCCTGACCCTTCTTGTGTATGACTGTGATCTCAGCGAATCTTCACAGATTCTCCATCAACCACACACCCTTGCCATTGGGCCCATCTCCCTTCCTCTTGTAGGAGAAGAAAGCCACTTCCCAGTGTCTGCGATGCACCTCTCTGCTCCAGAAAACGTGCATTTTAAATCCAGCGGGAACGTAAGTCAGAAAACCCCAAACTCAATAGTCTAGCTCCTGCGCGACGTGCCAGTTAGGAGCCAGAAACAGCTCGATATTTAACCGTAAGTGGCAAGCAAAATGCAACCACTGAAGAAACCTCTTTAATTAGGCAGGACGGCCCCGTGAACTAACGGTTAGTTCAGTCAAGGTAATTAAAATAAATTAGGAACCACCGTTGCAGAATCTGTGCTACATCCTTGGGTCACCTTTGACGCCTCTTACAACACTGCCAGCCCTTCTCAGCCTGTTCTCCCCTGGCCCACGAGCGGTGCCCCCCAGATGGCTCCAGGACAGCTCTGCAAATTTTATCTTCTCTTCGTTTTGTTTCTCTACTGAACTCTTGACCCATTAATAAAGGAGCTTCACATGTTTTCCGGATCTGTTTACTCTTTGCTCTTGACCAAAGAGAAACTTCTGAAGTAATTCTGGATAAATTTTCACATAGATTAGCTCACGGGAAAGTGGATTAGAAATGACAGAGGGTTATGTAAATAAGCAACCATTGCCATTTATATCAGAAACCATAGAAGGGCAATAGATGATGATGCTTGACTATATCATGCAGAATTATTATTTTTGAGGTCACACACTTGCACATACACCACGCAAACACACAAACACAACACACAAACACCCCTCACTTTCTTAGGTATCAAGAACTCTTTTCTTTTTAATATATAGATGAGTGGCCTCATCTATATATTAACTTTAAAAAAGTCACCTGTGTCTAAGGATGTTTATGGATCAATTGAGGATATTAAGTTAGATTTCATATTTAGCAAATACATCTTGTTTGCCAACTGTACGACCAGCTCTGTGCTAATCCTGAGATACAACAGCAATGGGGTCATAAAGTCCACATCTTCATGGAGTGTGCACTACTGATGAAAACAGACAATAAGTGGGTGCAGGCCGGGCGTGGTGGCATGTGCCTGTAATCCAAGTGCTGGGAGGCAAGAGGCCTGGCCTGGGATCACTTGAGTTCGTGAGTTTGAGATGACCCTGGGCAACAGAGAGAGACCTGGTCTCAAAAAAGCAGCCAGGCGTGGTGGTGGGCAACTGTAATCCCAGCTACCTGGGAGGCTGCAGCTGGGGATCGCCTGAGTCCACAGGATCGGGGCTACCCTGGCCAACATAACCAGACATGGTCTCAAAAAAAAAAAAAAGAAAAGAAAAGAAGCAGGTGCAGGCTAAGGAAATTGCATTTCTGACCAGTGCTCCAAAGTCACACTCTCCAACTGTCATGTTCATGTGACTACTTTGGAGTTGGCCAAGGGATGGACTCCGATTCTGGGCCTGAGGTATGGCGGGCAGGTCTGCATTCTCCGCCAAGTCCAGGCTCAACAATGAGTCAGCAATTTTCAAGCTGCCTCTTCCTGAGTCCCACTCAGAGTCAAAGACTACCCAGGATATCGTCAGGATGGCTGATGGAGAACCACCAAGTCAGAGGAGAATGTTAGGGAATCAGAAAACCAGGTGACTCGTAGCTGGATTTTGTTCTGAATGAATAAGAGGATCCAGGACAGAAGCAAATGCAAAGGTCCTGAGACAGAAAAGTCTTGGCATCCACTACTAGGGGGGAATGAGCAAAGGGGAAGGAATCTGAGATGAGCTGTGAAGAGCAATCACAGGCGGATCCTGTGGATCTTACAGGTACTAGTGAGTCGTCGATATTTTTGTAGACAATAAATAAGGACCTGATGAAGTGACTCAAGCAGAAAGCTGGCATTGGAGACACACATCGAAGGGAAACCTACCAGGGAAGCTTGCCAGAGTCCAGATGACAAGAGGCAGAGCTTGGAGTTTATAGTGACTGTGGAAATAGAGAAATGTGGTTGCACCAAGGACATTTGGGAAGCAAATGGATAGTAAGAGCAAAAGATTCCACGGAGGGAAAAGAAGAAGCGGAAACGAAAGTCACGCTTCTGACTCACTTATTTGAAAGAAAGAGATTACTCCGAATTAGAGGGCTTTCCTAAGAGGAGATGTTTTTCCCTAGTGTAAATGGTGGTAACTTATTTTTTTTCATTTGTATATTTAAAATACTGACATATTATGAGGAGCAGAAAGTACTGAAGAGAGAATGCATGCTTGCACTTGCAAAAGGCTTATTTTTTTTTATTGCGTTAATGTTGACTTATAACAGCATTTCCTATTCAGAGGTACAGGTTAATACGTCTTCAGATGCATATTGCCACAAAGCAAAGTACCCACAATGGCTTCATCACCATAGTCCATTAGGCTTTCTCCCTCCTTCACTTCCACTTCCCACCCTTCCCATGTAGCAGCCGCATTTCTACACTAAGTTTTCTAGGGTTTGATTCAATTT
>PVHY01010177.1:37654-53155 GCA_004024945.1 Uropsilus gracilis | reverse complement strand
TCTATCTATCTATCTATCTATCTATCTATCTATCTATCTATCTATCTATCTACCTATCTACCTACCTACCTACCTATCTATCTATCTATCTATCTATCTATCTATCTATCTATCTATCTATCTATCTATCTATCTATCTATCTATCTATCTATCTATCTATCTATCTATCTATCTATCTATCTATCTATCTATCTATCTATCTATCTATCTATCTATCTATCTATCTATCTATCTATCTATCTACTGGTCTCGCTATCTTGCCCAGGGTAGTCCCGAACCTGTGGGCTCAAGTGATCCCCAGCCTCAGCCTCCCAGGTAGCTGGGATTACAGGTACGCATCACCATGCCTAGCTGTTTTTTTAAGACTGGGTCTTGCTATGTTGCCCCGGGGTTGTCTCGAACCCACGGACTCAAGTGATCCCTAGCCTCAGCCTCCCAGCGCTCTGATTATAGGCACATGCCACCACACCTGGCCCCGTTGTAGGAATATTTTTGAGTGTTTCCAGACCTAAAAAAGTCATCTACCCAATCATACCAAGTGGGAGCACCCAACTTTTGGGTCGTGGGGTGTAGAGTAAATGAGTTGGTCAGGCTTTTTCCTCCATTAGGCCTCTATGCCCAGCACCTGTGGTATTGTACCCTCTCCTTGATTGTGCAGACCCGGCCCAGTGGGTTGTGCGCATGTGTGAGTGGGCGCACCTGGGCCCTGGAGGTGAGGATAAAAGGGTGGCGTCACCCTGGGGATAAGAGAGAGCAGAAGGAGAGCCCTGGGGAGGGGCGAGGGGCGCATGGCGAGGCGAGACGAGAATGTGAAGAAAAACACCAGAGAGAGGAAGAGGCCATGCTGGGCACGGTGGCTCGTGCCTGTAAGCTTCAGCCTATGAAGCGGCCGGGGCTAGGGATCGCGGTTCGACTTCCGCCTGGGGCCCGTGGCAAGACCTAGTTCCAAAATAAACAGCTGGGCATGGTGGTGCGCGCCTGTAATCCCAGCTACCTGGGAAGCTGAGGCTGGGGATTGCTTGAGTCTGTGGTACCCTGGGCAACGAGAGCCTGCAGTTCCATGGGCAAAAATAGTGAGACTAGTCTCAAAAAAAAAAGAGGAAGAGGCCAGGGAAAGTATGTGGAGATCCCTGGGGGCTGGACCTTTACACCCTGAGCAACAGCCTTGGGGATCATCCCACAGCAGTTCTGTTGGGAGTGGGTGGAGGGCATCGTGGCAGAGGCAGCAGGACATGTCTGCACGCTTAGGGCTTGCTCCTCACTGCTGTGGGACTGGAATCTTCCCAGGCTGTGCTGCCTCCAGCCTTGTTTAGAAGGTAAGTGTGGGTCTGGGATACTTTTTTGTAGAGACGGAGTTGCCAGTACTTAATAGATACTAACCCAGGAGGAAACAGGTGTGTGCGGGGGTCCCCGAGTTTTGCCTCACTACATGTTGAGCGTCCCCTGGAAGACCCCCAACCAGGTCCTGTGACAGCTCTCAGCAGCGGAGGGTAAAGAGCAGGGAGGCCATTCTCCCTCCCAATTCTGCCCCTGGTGATTACCTTTATCTGGAAAGGGCCTCAACAATCACTGATCAAGGACCTTGGTGCCTAGGACAGTCCTGGGGAGTGGAAGGGCCTTGGGTTCCACTGGACCTGTTTAGTAAACAGAGGCATTGCCTGCAGCTGTCAGAAGTTGGGAATGCAAAGAGGGGAGGGGGAGCATAGGGGTGGGGGGAAAGGACCCTTGTCTGGAAGTCACGCTTATTTTGGTTCTTCCGGTGCTGTGAGGAAGAAACACGTGCATGTCACCCTCACCCGCAAGTACCCTCTTCCCCCCCCCTCAAGAACACAGCTTTTGCTCTGATTCCAGTGTTTCCAAGGCCGGGGGGGAGGGGAGGGTTTGGCCACAAACCCTTCTCTTCTCGGGAACCTGGATTCCAATGGCAGGCCGGGGATAGGCCCTCTTGGCCCTATGTATGATTTACCGTAGTTGAGAGGCTGTAGTTCCATCATTCTCCCTCTCTGGATCCCGCCCCCCTGCCATCCACTCCCAATGGGACTGTCACCAGATGAGGACAGGTGCTATTTCCCCCCCGGAAGCTCACCTCCCACCTCTCCTCTCTCCCGGAAACAAAGCCATTTTCTTTCTTGGAACCCACTCATGGGGTTTCGGCGGGGGCTGACCTCACTCCGCCAACACTGGGCATACCTATCCTCAGCATCTCCACGGGCCCATTTGGGCCCATGATAGCCAATGATAGCCAATCAGAACCTGCTTTGGGCATTGCTATGGAAACCAGACAGCAGGCCCCGCCCTCCTCATGGGATTTAAGTCCTAAGCGCTGGGCCCAGTTTGTGGCACCAAGATCATATTTGAACCCCTGTATCCGCTTCATAGCGGCCAGTAAGTTTCCTATTCTGCTGACCCTCCTTTGAGGGGGGCTGCCACGCCCTGGGGAGAACCTGGTTGCTCTTGCAGGCCCTATAGCCGCCTCCCCAGCTAGTCTCACCCTCAGCCTAGCACATTCTCCCCTGCCTGGGGCCCTGGTCTATAAACATAATGATCGGCCAGTGTGGGGCCAAATTTACCTGCCAGTGACAGTGACAGTTCACGCTGGGCTGGTTTGGTTTGGGGACTGGGGCACCCGCCTGCGGAGGTGAACGGCTCCTCTTTCAATTTTCATCTCAGTTTAGGCTGCGAAACAGGAGCCCCTCCAACACCACGGCCTTAATGAAGCTTTGCTAACTCAATTTTCAGTGCCAGTAATCGGCATCACCCCCGGAACATCTGATCTCAGTATCCTCTCGTTTCCTTTGCAGGGAAAGCTGCCAGCTCGGGTTTCTCTGCTCCATGGCCTGGCATGAGCATTTGGACACCAGCCGAACCCTGAATGTTCGTTTGCACTGCCCTCTGATTTTTGCATCTTCCTAAAGGTGATTTCCTGTCCTTTCTTAGGAGCAGATGAAGAGAATGACTGTCTGTGTCCCATCTGTATAAACAGCCTTTTTTTTTTTTTTTTTTTTTTTTTTTTTGAGACTAGGTCTCCCTATTTTTGCCTGTGGAACCGCAGGCTCACGTTGCCCGGGGTACCACAGACTCAAGCAATCCCCAGCCTCAGCTTCCCAGATAGCTGGGATTACAGGTGCATGCCACCACACCCAGTTATTTTTTGGGGACTAAGTCTTGCTATGTTGTCCTGAGCAGGACTCGAACCACGATCCCTAGTCCTTTAGTCCCAGCTGCTTCATAGGCTGAAGCTTATAAGTACGAGCCATCGTGCCTGACTTTAAAAAGCCTTTTATTATTGATGAAGATACACTATTCCAGGAGACTCATCAGTTTATCCGGGTCAGGCGCCGGGCACCTTTCTCCAGGCGGTGCTGGGCGGCTGACCTGCAGTGATGGGAATACAAAGCAGTATGTGTTGTGAGTGTTCAGCCCACAAGCCTGAACCCAAGTGCCAGGGTGGCGGCAGCAGCAGCAGTAAGAGTCCCCCTCTACCTTGGCTTCTGGGATGCCACTAGCCCAGAGTAAGGGTGCCAAGAAGGGTGCAGACTAGGGACCCCTACCTTCCATCCTTTCATTCTTTCTGAAACTGGTAATGATTATAATGATGAGGCTCCGCCAGGTACTTTACATGGTCAGCATGTTACTGCAAAAAACAAACAAACAGTTCAAAACCAAAAGCCCTCAAAAGAATTGTATGGAGGTAGGGAGTCTTCTTTTCTTTTCTTTTTTTTTTTGAGACTTAGTTCTTGCTATGCTGCCCAGGAAACTGTGAACCGCAGACTCATGTTGCCCGGGGTACCATGGACTGAAGTGATCCCCAGCCTCAACCTCCCAGCTAGGATTACAGGTGCTCACCACCATGCCCAGCTATCATTTGAGAGTAGGTCTCGCTATGTTGCCCCAGGTAGATCTCGAACCCACAGACTCAAGTGATTGAGTCTCCCTTTCTAGACTGGGATTAAAGGCATGTGCCACCGTGCCTGGCCCAAGAGTCTTATTCTTATTTGATAAACTAACAAAGATGGAGATGTTGAGAAACGATCTGAAGGAAACGGGCTCTTGGGTCTTTTTCTTTCTTTTTTTTTTGAGACTAGTTCTCGCTATTTTTGCCCATGGAACCGCAGGCTCACGTTGCCCAGGGTACCATAGACTCAAGCGACCCCCAGCCTCAGCCTCCCAGGTAGCTGGGATTACAGGCACATGCTACCACGTCCAGCTATTTTTTGGGATTAGGTCTCGCTACGTGCCCCCAGTGGGAGTCGAACCATGATCCCTGGCCCTGGCCGTGGCTTCCTAGGCTGCCACCTACAGGCATGTACCACCATTCCCAGTCAGAAACAGGCTCTTGGGAATCCAGAGTTAGCTCTGGGCTTTTGAGAGCTGGCAGACGGGTGGCAGACAGGTGGGAGCGCCTGGTGGCTGGGCTGCAGACGCCCAGAACACAGGAGAGATCCTGGGGCAGGTTCTGAAAGGTGGCCTGTGTGAGAACCTCCTTCATCCCCAACTTTCCCAGGGAGGGGGTAGCTCACTCACAAAATCAGCACAGATGGATGGGGGAGCAAGTGGGGGAGGGGCCTAGCACCTGTAACACCTGTGGAGTTAATGTTGATTTTGTTGATTGCATTTTTTTAGTGGACTTGGTCCTCATGGGTGGCACGAATGTGGGCCCACAGTAAAACGATCATTTGGTTTATTGTAACAGCTCTTCCCAGGCATTATGGGTAATAAGTGAAGTGAAATACAACATCCTTGACCTGAGCCCCTGGGGCTAGTGGCATGGTGCACGGTGGCTCGTGCCTGTAAGCCTCAGCCTATGAAGCAGCCGGAGCTAGGTATCGCGGTTCGAGTTCTGCCTGGGGCCCGTAGCGAGACCTAGTTCCAAAAAGTAGATGGGCGTGGTGGTGCGCGCCTGTCATCCCAGCCGAGGCTGGGGATTGCTTGAGTCTGTGGTACCCTGGGCAACGTGAGCCTGAGGTTCCCCGGGCAAAAACAGTGAGACCCAGTCTCTAAAAAAAAAAAAGGTATCATCTTTCCCTAGTCCCTTTGATGACTTAAATTCTTGAACAGCTCGGAGCTACCTTTCTGTCAGTAGAATGTCAGTCAGCCAGCTGGGACGCATGTTGCAGAACTGACGCTTGGCCCCTCCAGCAAAAGCCATTTTGAACCGTTTTTCCAAGTGCAGAGAAATCCATGAGAAAGAGACAGGCTTCAAAGTGTAGGGACCGACTGGCTGCGGTTTCTGTTGGAGGGTTTTAGAGCCTTATGGAATTCTCCCCATTCTCTACCCACAGAACTCATACTCAGTCAGAAACAACGTGCAAGGAGAGACATCCCGAAAAGCCCTGTAACCCCAGGCTTAAGCCGGAAGGTAGGCTAGTTGGGTGGGGCCGGAGTTTGGGCACTAAGAATCTACCAGTGGGACTTTGCAATGTGGGGAGAGGAGATGACTCTGTCTTTGATAAGCACTTGCTCTGCCTGCTCTGTAGATGCACATCTCCCACTCATGAAGCCTGCGTTCCGCCTGCTGCAAAAACGTTGTAGCTCGTTGTAGGGTAAGGAGTCGGTCAGGCATGATTTTTGGCCATTAGTCTTGAAGACCAGCACCTGTGATGTTGTGTTCTCCCCGCGACTGTACATGCTGGGTGCAGTGGGTGTGCGCATGCGTGAATGGGCTCACCTGGGCCTGGGAGAACATGGAGGTAACAGGAAGTAAAGGCCAGAAAAGGAGCATGAAGATTCCTGGGGGGGCTGGGCCGCTTGCCTGGCTCCCAGCCCCCCTGTTGTGCCCTGTCAGCTGCTTGCGGTACCATTGGTGTCACGAACAGGATGGTTCAACACAGACACATGTGTTCTTGAATATCCTTATTATCTCGTTGCCCGGGGTACCACAGACTCAAGCGATCCCCAGCCTCAGCTTCCCAGGTAGCTGGAATTACAGGCGCGCGCCACCACGTCCAGCTATTTTTTTTGGAACTAGGTCTCGCTACGGGCCCCAGGCGGGACTCAAACTGCGATCCCTAGCCCCGGCCACTTCATAGGCTGAAGCTTACAGGCACGAGCCACTGTGCCCAGCTACCCTTCTCTTTGTATTAGCTCATGGGTGTGTCTGGGTAGTCAGTTATGACTTTGTCTTAGGGGACGCACCTGGACAAGGATTTGTACACGTAATTGCAGATTCTGCCATCCTCACCCCCACACAGAACATGTCCCCTAGGAGGTGCTCAATAAATATTTATGACAGTTAAATTAATGTATTGTCAACACATTATACTATTAATGTCTTATATTACTGTATTACCACGGTATTCTTCCTCATAGGAATAATTTACATTGTGTATTACAGATAGTAATAAATATATTTATTGCAGTATAGACTGAAGGACTAATAGGTTCATTAGCATAATAGATATTGTATTCGTGCTAAATAGATCATGTATATGGATGAATAGATAATGTGGCAAAGGGTTCAAGGGAAGTCAGGGAATAATCAAAACGTCATTGCCAGATAGTGGAGACAGAAATATTTTTCCATGCCTGCCCCATCCTCTTTCCCCACAAGGCCCTCTAAGCTCTCCCCACAACCTTGCAGGGACTCTCCCTGCACACGGTCTACCAGGAGCTGCAGGCCAGCCTGCCACAGGCAGAGGTCAGGCAGGGCCCGGGCAAGAGATACAGACCTGGGAGCGAGATGAGTGAAGGAGGAGAGGGAGTGAGAGAAAGAGCTGCAAGGAGACCTGTGAACACTGATGAAGGAACAGGAGAAAGAGGAGGAGGAGCCTGGTCCTCACGTGCAGAAACCAAAGACCTCTGTGTCCAGCTTTCAGAGAGCATCAGGCCCACCTACTCTGCCCAGTGTCTGGCCTATTGCTGCAGTCCCACCTAGTAGCAGGGGGACAGGATAAAACAGGCAGTAAATAGTATTTGAATAAATAAAATGAGCAGAACTCGCATGTGAATGGGTGTGACTCTAGCAATCCCAGATAAGCAGTTCCTAGAACATGGCCATGTTTTGATCCATCCGTCCACCCATGTACTCACTCAATAGGCTCAGTTTCATGCCCACATTTTTTATCACAGCAGCATTCCACGTCCAGGTACCAAAACCCCGTGGGTGTGTGTTAACGCTACCATAGACCCTCCCAGGAGGAAAACTCCAGGACAGGATGCTTTGGCTGTTGGCTCTGAGGCCCCAGCCTGACTCCGGGTGATGCCTGCCTGGGTCACAGGCCTATGCCAGCTTAGCAGACACCTGCTTCTGCCTAGTATCATGACACTTCCGCAGACATCTTAGCAGCCAAACCAGCAGCTTGAGAAAAGGCCCCAGTGCAGCATCAAAGATGAGAAACAAGGAGGAAAAATAAAGGCTCTCTGCAAATCCTGCAGGGAATTTAAAAAGCTTTAGGGAAAGATTTCAGGGAGGAGGACCCAGGGGTCCCTTCTGGACGCTGGCTTTTAAAGAACTAGTTGTATTGTCAGCCAATGCCCAGCAATTGTAGTTGCAGGGGCTTCACAAAGGAAGATGCTCTTTCCCTCCCCTTGATCCTGTACCTTCTCTCAGGTTACCTAACACATCGCTTCCAAAGACTTCACCGTTGCAAATTCATTCCTTATGCAAAGATTTTTTTTTTTGGCTTCTGGAAACTATAAATAATTCTGAGAGAAGTCTAATCTAGGACTTATCAGAGTAGGGAGGTCTCTGAAGTCCTCTGGGGCATGTTTATATAAGAAGAAAAGAAGAAACAGCCACTCTGAGGATGTTTAGAGGAGAATGGAAATGATGGCAGCTAGAAGGAGCAGCAGCAGCAAGTTGCTAAGATAAGCAGGCGGTGCTTTGTTTTTCATGATGCTGGGGAAGGATACCTGAGCACTCTGTCTTTGCGGTGACTTCTTAGAATTTATACTGCCCGTTGCTCAGTTTACTATCAACCAGAGTGGGCGTTTTCACCACTTCAGCAAGGACTGTGGGATGTCAGGCAGCACTGGGGATACTCAGACCCACGTGAAAGGGCCAAACAGCAGTTGTGGTAGAGATCAGGGCAAGTTCATGGCTGCCTCACACCCCAGGCTATCTGACTGACAGGGGAGTGCATAGGCTTTGTAGTGGGGCCAAGCTAAATGAAACCCCACCCAACCTTGGGAACTTGAGGGCCATGATGCTGAGTGTTTGTGACCAAGTTGGGTGGGTCAATGAAAGTGAGCGAAGGTCTGAAGGATGGACAGGGGGGAACTATTCCCAGTATTAAAAACAGCATGTACAAAGGCAGAGGAGCCTGGTGCTTAGCATGAATAGAAAGAACTCTTCCTCCAGACTCCTCCTTTATTTCCTTCCTCCAGAACAGTTTCTTCCCTGTATGATTCCATCTCAGTGAAAACTTTTTCCTTCTTCAAAGTCAAATACCTCCTCTTCCAGGAAGTCTTCCATGATGACATTTCATTCTTCCACATCCCAGAAGGAAATGACCTATGATTTCCTTACCTTCCCAACCCTTCCCTGGGTCTTTGTTTATATCCTCTTCTGTGAAGATTCTGTTCATGTCTCATCTTCCCAACCAGGACATAGATCCTCGAGGGTGGGAACTCTGTCTTCTCTTCAATGTAGACTTGGAGTCACAAAGTCCTGCTTTAAATCTAAGGTCACATAGTAGTGGGATTTTGCATAATTGACTCCACCTCTTTGGGTTGCTTCCATATCTGGCAAAGGGGGGAGTGGGATGCAGAGGCTGTATAGCGGCACAGCCTTGTGCTAAGCACCTATGAGAAAGCCAGCCTCGTGAAGGAGCTTGGAACAGAGAAAGATTAGTTATGATCCAGAAACCTCAGGGTTTTGTGAGTTAAAAATGGGCTTAGACTCGGACCTGATTTTTCTCAGTATCTCTGATAGTAAGAAACAGACCATTGCTTAAAAGTGCAGATTTCCAGAGCTCGTTCCTGGAGTTCTGCTTTAGCAGCTTGGGGTGGAGTCTAGGAACCTGTACAGGTTCTGATACATGATTTGGTGGGGAAACTGGGGCTCAGAGGGAGGAAGAGACTTTTACAAGTGAAAATCTCAGATCTCAGTTACCCCAGTTCTTCCTCCCTCATGACAGGATTCTGCACACACACCCCTTGCCCAGTCACCCTCCAGGACCATTCACTGTGCACAAGCCCAGCTTTCCACTGTACGGGGTTGCCTTTCCAGATCCCAGAGCTCCCGTCAGCCACCACCAGAGAAACCAGCCTGAGTGGCTGCAGGAGGAAGCCCATGCAACAGACCCAGGCCAGCCCACAACCTGGTGCTGCTGAACCAAACCCAGCTGACCCACAGGCCAGGGAGTGAGAAGATGCATGGTGGTGGTTGTTTGGGGTGCTTTTAGCTGGCTGATACAGCAAGGTCACAAGCAAACAAATGCCAAAGCTGGGATTCCAACTCAGGCCCTGCTCCTCACCCAGAGCTTCAACAGCCAACCAAGCAAAGCCTGTTCTCTGCTGGCTTTGTGACCTCAGCCAAGTTTACTGCAGTCTCTGAACCATAGCTTCCCCACTGTCAAGTGAGCGTTGTCACACTTAACCCCAGAGGCAAACTTGTTTTTCACTAAAACTGACTGAGCATGCAAAAGGGTCATCACTTTTATGTCTCCAGAGCTTCCTCACTACACATTTTGCTGCTTGAGGATTTTCAGTAGTGAGTTGGTCTTAGTCAGGGGTGCTCTGCCTGTTGAGAGGGTGTGCCTGAGGTCATCTGGGTTCACCTGGACTTAGGATGACCCCAACTTAGGCACAAACCTAATTAACACAAGGCTAATATGCTTATGTGCTTCAGTGTGGAACTGAAACCGGGTGAAAAAGAGCCTCTAACCAACAAGCCACATTCAAAATGTGGCTTCTGCCCCTCAGGTTTGTCCCACCCTCAGGTTCGTCCCACCCACACGTAGCAGCTGACAGTCAAAAAAATGCAGTTTGACATCAGGGTTTATTAACAAGTAAATTCAACAGGGAAAACAAGAAGTCTTTAAAGCCACCAGCTTGTCCAAAAGTCCCAAACACATGTCCATGATGGTGCCCTTTGTCCCTCCAAACCTGAGAGGTAGGCACTTCTGCAAAGTCCAGTCTTTCTCCGGCGTTTTCTCTTTGCTTCTCTCCACTGTGTTCCGAGCTGCTCTGCTGCTCCAAGACTCTTCAAACTTTTCCAAGTCCCTGGCTATCTCCAAGTACCAGCTTTCCATGCCACCTTGCTACGGCGCCACACTCCACACTGGCTACTCTTCTGTCTGCCACCATGGCTCCTTGCTACCACCAGCTCACTCTTCCAGGGGCTTCTGCCCAGCCTAGTCACTCAGGTTACTTTTTACCTGCTTGCCATTCTCATGTCTCTCCTCTCCTGAAAAGTCTCTCTGTCTCTGCTCCTTGCCTTTTTATCTCCTGCTCTCTTTTTTTCTCCTCAAAGTCAAAGTCTCCAATTTCCCTCTACATAGCCTCCAGGTGATAGATTTTCTCTTCCCCTCCTGGGATTTGCAACAAAGTAAAAGCACCCTGATCCCATTTAGGCCTCTTTGACCTCTGTGCTTTTCAGACACAGCTAACATGGCCTCAATGCCTAAATTTTAATACTGCCCATATTGGGGTCCGGGCTTCAGGACCAAATCTTTCTCTCCTGATAAAGGACCCAGAAACTTGTTCTTTTTTTGAGACCAGGTCTTGCTGTGTTGCCGGGGATAGTCCTGATCCCGCAGACTCAAGCAATCCCCAGCCTCAGCCTCCCAGGTAGCTGGGATTACAGGTGCCCACCACAGTGCCCGGCTGCTTTTTCAAGACCAGATCTCGCTATGTTGCCCAGGGTAGTCTCGAACCTGCAAACTCAAACAATCCCAGGCTTCTTGCCTCCCAGCGCTTGGACAACAGGCGTGCACCACCATGCCTGGCCAGAAACTTGTTCTGAAGGAGTAATGGTGGCTACCGGGAGGGGGCTGGTTGGTGCCTCTGTCACCAACTGCAGCCCACTTCTCTCCCTGCACCCTCTATTCCTGGAGCTACTCCCTACACCTTCCCCTACTTCCCTGAACTTCCCTAGTGGGTCCTTCCTAGCTGAGTGACAGACTGGCAACCTGAGACAAGATGGCGCCTGGCAGAAGCAGCCTGCGCGGGCGCTGGGCTGGGGCTGAGAGGAGAGACCCCGCACACGTGCCCGGCCCCAGCTCACTTGGTGACTCGCAGCCCCGCAGCCCTGTCCCCACAATTTGTTCAGCTGTTCCCCCTACGTGGACTCCTTCCCCCATCTCTGCCGTTGGAAGTCCTTGTATCTCCACAGAGCGTCCAGACGCCAACTGTCATGGCGCGCGCCTCATCCTCCGCAAGGGCAAAGACATTCTCACGTGTGCGTGTTTAATCTAGTTCTTTTTTTCTTTCTTTTTCTTCGAGACCAGGTCTCGCGATGTTGCCCAGGGTAGTTCCCATCCCGTGGACTCAAGCAATCCCCAGCCTCAGCCTCCCACATACCTGGGATGACAGGCGCCTGCCACTGCACCCAGCTGCTTTTTCGAGACCAAGACCAGGTCTCGCTTTGTTGCCCGGGGTAGTCTGGAACCCACGAACTCGTGATCCCAGGCCTCTTGCCTCCCGGCGCTTGGATTACAGGTGCGCGCCACCATGGCCGGCTAATTCCTTTGTTATCTTAGTTCATTTTACACATCTGAAGACCATTCTGAAAATGTTTTACTCTCTTCTGCTCCCAAAGTTACCAAAAACGCTAAGAATATCTGCTGGTGGTTTGGGAGGGTGGAGGCCACGTCTCTTCCTGCCCTGCCGAGCACGCAGTAGGCGCTCAGTGCCATCTGCTGTCTTGAACCCGGCCAGCAGGTGGTGGGTCCCACGTGGCATCACTGCTCTCCAATGTCAGCCTCCGGTAGGGAGGCCCAGGGTCAGTCATGCTCATCTCGCATGTGCTGCTCTGCTGACCAGGCCTCAGACTGGCCTTGGGCCCCTGCAGCTGATCCAGCTGTGACCACATCAGGCGGAGCTGCAGCCTCTCCAGAGCCTGAGTGTGTCCGTGACTGCTCAAGGTCACACGCAAGTCTCCATCTCAGGGCTGAAGAAGTTCAAGAACCGACTGCAGTTCCAGCTGAATTTCCCTTTGGTTAATTTGTCTTCTTTAGTATCCACGTTGGAAAATCAGACTCATTGTTCTGCTCTTAATAAAAATAAAATTCAATCTGGAGAAGCAGAGGAAGGCTGGTGGTGTCTGCTCAGCTCTGCGCCTGCTTTTCACTAAAACTGATTGATAGTTGCACGAGCATACAAAATGAGCTCACTCTTACGGCCCCAGAGATTCCTCATGCCACATTTTACTTCTTGAAGATTTTCAGTAGTGAATGCTTCATAGCCAGGGATCCTCTAGGAAACCTCGGGGATCTGACAAATGAAATGCAGACAGAGCCAGGAGGGAAGGGGGAAGAGGACAGCTGTCTTTGAGCAGCTACTGCAGCCCATCCCCAAATAAGAGAGGTTATGAAGCTGTTCTCCCTCACTATCATAGCAGTCCTCTGGGTAGAGGGTGATGGTGCTCACTTTGAAGCCGGGACCCCAATGTGGGCAGTACTGAAATTTAAGCATTGATGACATTAGCTGTGTCTGAAAAACACAGAGGTAAAGATGGCCTAAACAGGAAAAGGATACTGGAGTAAACACGATGAGGGTACTTTTACTTTATTGCAAATCCCAGGTGGGGAAGAGGAACTGTATCACCTAGAGGGTGGCAGAGGGAAATTGATTGGAGCCTTTGACTTTTAGGAAAAAAAAAAGATAAAAAGGAAAAGAGCAGGGACTGAGACAGACTTATGGGGGGAGGAGAGAAGAGAATGGCAGGGTGGGTAAAAAGTAGCCCAAGTGACCAGGCAGGGCAGAAGTCCCCTGGAAGGGTGAGCTTGTGGTGACAAGGAGCCATGGTGACAGGTAGAGTGTCTGGTGTGGAGAATGTGGCACCGTAGCAAGGTGGTGTGGAAAGCCACCTGGAGATGGCCAGGGGGTTGGAAAGCTGATTTGTGCATCAGCAATTGTGGACAAAGTTTGAAGCACCTGGGAGAAGCGGAGCAGCGTGGAACACTGAAGAGAGAGGAAGCAAAGAGAAGGTGCCAGAGAAAGACTGGACTTTGCAGAGTGCCTGCCTCAGGTTGGAGGGGCAAAGGGGCACCATCTTGGACATGTGTCTTTGGGACCTTTGGGACTGAGAATTGGTGTCTGGGGTAAGAAAACTGGCCACTTGTGGCTTTAAGGACTTTTCGTTTTCCCTGTTAATATTCTCTTGTAAGTAAACCCTATTGTTAAACTGTATTTTGAGTGGCAACTGCTATCTGCGGGTGAAACGCACCTGTGGTTTGTTTGTTAGCAGCTTTTGCCCTCTTTCGTCATGGTATTGACAGTGGGGAAGCTGCGATTCAGAGAGGGCAAGAATCTTGGCTGAGGCCACAAAGCCAGCAGAGAACAGGCTTTGCTTGGTTGGCTGTTGAAGCTCTGGGTGAGGAGCAGGGCCTGAGTTGGAATCCCAGCTTTGGCATTTGTTTGCTTGTGACCTTGCTGTATCAGCCAGCCAAAAGCACCCCAAACAACCACCACCATGCATCTTCTCACTCCCTGGCCTGTGGGTCAGCTGGGTTTGGTTCAGCAGCACCAGGTTGTGGGCTGGCCTGGGTCTGTTGCATGGGCTTCCTCCTGCAGTCACTCAGGCTGGTTTCTCTGGTGGTGGCTGACGGGAGCTCTGGGATCTGGAAAGGCAACCCCGTACAGTGGAAAGCTGGGCTTGTGCATAGTGAATGGTCCTGGAGGGTGACTGGGCCAGGGGTGTGTGTGCAGAATCCTGTCATGAGAGAGGAAGAACAGGGGTAACGGTGATTTTGGCCTCAATATAACTATGTGCTGAAGGCAAAAGACAGGTACATGGGTTTTGTGCAGGCCCCAGAGCCCAGTCAGCAGGAAAGGGCAGTTTGGAGATCCGCTCTGAAGAGAGCAGAGTACACTCCAAAATCTACCACCTTGGTGTACGGGTGCAGGGGAGATGAACTTTCAGGGTTTTTAACCCACCCACCATTAACCTCTATGATCAGCACCTGTGGTGCTACACCCTCCCCAGGATTGTACATACCTGGGCCCAGGGGGTGTGCGCATGTGTAAGAGGGTACATCCGGGCCTGGGAGGAGATAAAGGGATGGTGTCTCCCTGGGCAGGAGTGCACAGAGAACACAGTGAAGGCCAGAGGGAGGGAGGGGAAGGGGGAGGGGAAGAGGGAGGGGGAAGGGGAAAGGAGGGACCAGTGGAAAACATGGCGGGCCTAGATTGTTGCATGCACTGCAGTTGGTGTCAGGAGCAGCATGGTTACACTGTAAAGGGCGACGGGGGTGTTTCAGTGCCCAGAAGACAGGCCAAGTGGTGTAGACAACAGGACAGTTCAACACAGACAGGCGGTGGGGTACTTTTGGGTTGAAGGCCATTAAGGCTGCAGACTTAGGGAAACTTGTATCTCTCTCTGAAATGCCTGCAGTGATTCAGATGAAGGCCTGGATCCGAAATGGAGGTGGTACCAGAGATAAATTTTTAACTAATGACCTATGCGTGGCAGTGAATCATCTGATTACCCAACATCTGCTCATGTCCCTGGGAACCCTCTGCTAGGACGCCCAGGCCCAGCCTTGTTCCGCGGCTCAGATGGCCCGTAAGCCCCGACAGCCGGCCTTGCCTTCAGCTCTGCTATCTTTGGGGCTCAGGCACATACGAAATTAAATTTGTTTTCTTCCCTGTTAATCTCCTGCACATCGGTTTAATTATCAGACCAGCCAAGGAATGTAGAAGGGAAGAAGGGAGTTTTTCCTGCGCCTTCAGTTATTTACTTATTTTTTGAGACTCGGTCTCGCTATGTTGTCCCATGCGGGTCTCAAACCCACGGACTCAAGCGATTCCTAATCTTGGCCTCCCTTCCTAGGCTGGGATTAAAGGCACGCGCCACCACGCCCAGCCCTCTTCAGGTATTAGGCTCCTGCCTGGAGCGGGAGAGAGCAATAGGCACAGGAACTCAGGTTTACGAGCGCCTGGGCAGTACCAGGCACTGTGCTAAGCACTTGTCCGTGTTTGTCATGAAAGCCACAGCTCTGTAGGTATGCACAAGGAGCTCTGCCCCGGCCGATAAGGACGCAGGCGGGGAGCACTGGCGTCACTGCCAGGGGCACTCAGCCAGCCCCTGGCAGAGGCAGGCGGTGCCTGGGCCCCTCTGCCAGCTCTCCCTCTGGGCATCAGACATACGTGCTGGGAAGTAAAACGTAAATATCAAAACACGAATGTCTAGAAGGTGGCAGCTGGTAGGGATTAGGTCCTGCAGCAGCAAGGGAAGCCTGCACTCCAGCAGTGTGGGGAGGCAGAAGACATCCACCTGGTTCTTGAGGACACGCCCCATGAACCCCCATCCCCACTCCTCAGCCCCAGCGGTGACTGAGTGTGGAGAAGGGGTGCAGAGGCCTCCAAGTTTGTCAAAGGAGGTGTTTTTTTTTTTT
>PVHY01010177.1:0-37554 GCA_004024945.1 Uropsilus gracilis | reverse complement strand
TTGAACCCAATCCCTAGCCCTGGCCGCTTCATAGGCTGAAGCTTACAGGCATGAGCCACCGTGCCCAACCGCATGGTTTTTTTTTTGTTTTTGTTTCTTTTTTGAGACTAGGTCTCACTATGTTGCCCCTGGGGTAGTCCCGATCCCACAGACTCAAGTGATCCCCAACCTCAGCCTCCCAGGTAGCTGGGATTACAGGTGCCCGGCTACTTTTTTGAGACCAGGTCTCACTATGTTGTCCAGGGTAGTCTCGAACCCGTGAACTCAAGCGATCCCAGGCCTCTTGCCTCCCAGTGCTTGGACTATAGATACACACCACCGCGGCCAGCTAGTGGTCGCATTTGGTTATGGTTCCACTTTGGTTTGGCTCTCCCTTCCTATTATACCCCTGATCCCCAGCTTAGCCCTCCACCCCCTTCTCCACATCAGTCACTCCAACTCTCATTGCAAGTTCTTGGTCCATGTTTGGCCTTACTGGTCTTTTCTTTTCCTGGAATTCTGAAAAGGAAGTATATTTGAAGAGCCCCACCAAGGGACTTCTGGGGCCACCTAGCAAGCTTGTGCTGTGTCTGTTCTCTTACCTAACAGGAGATGTTGGGGAAGTTCATGGGTGTAGGTAAAAGGTCACACCTGGGCCTTGAATCAGGTGTGTGTGATTTCCAGCACATTATCCAGCATCTCAGGGCCTTTCTCCTGTCTATAAATGAGGATGCAAAGTTGACTTTCCCTCCGGGCTCACATGGGCAGAGGTAATGTCATTAAAGTAGTCCAGTAAAGGTTTGACAGATTGTAGGTGCCTAATAAATACACATTTTGCTGCCTTTTCCTTCATAAGAATTTTTATAGGTTGTGTAGGTTTTTTGCAGCTTTATGTAAATTTATGTGAAGTGACATTCAGTGAAATCGCTCATCTGTATGATCCCTTTAATTCTACCTGCAGCTGCAGTAAAATTGAAATTTAAATCATACATTTACTTAATGGTACAACTTAGATGTCAAGGGGAAAAAGGAGCTAGAGAAAAATTATGTTAGGAGGAGAATAACTTAGCGCTGGAAATAACTATTTGAGGGGTGAAAGAGTTCTCATTCAATAGCTTCTTATCCTTTAAAAAAAAAAACAAATTTTAATCAAAATCTATTTCAAATTTTGGATTAAAGAATAAATGACCTTTATGTGGAGTGTACCAATTCATATTAAAATTCTTTTGTCTTTGATTTTTTTTCATTATTGTATTTTATGTTCTTCAGTTTGGTCTTACTATATGTGTATATTGAAAACTAAGTATAATGATTAATGCTACAAAGCAGAATCACTGGAAAATTATTTTGGACTTTAAATTTAAGTAAAATAAAAGATACAGTTTTTAAAGTTTTTTTAACTGAAAATAGATTTAACATATTAGGAATACTTATCATACAAAAAATCAGAAATAAAGAAAACTGTAAAGAAGAAAGTAAAAATTGCCCCAATCCTATTACTCCACAATAAGTCACATTTTATTGAGTTGTAAAAGCTTTTTGTATATTGAGGATATTAATGTGATGCAGATCAATATAATTTCATAATTTGGCCTCTCTCATTTATCATTTTTAGTGTACCTTTATTTCTTGGCAATATTTAATTTTTATATTTTCAAATTTACCGGTACTTTCTAGCCTGAATTCTTTATGTTATGAAGATCTTTCTATCCCCAAATTAAGACATAAAATTTTTTCTACGATTTTTATAGTTTTTTCACATAAACTTTTGATATTTCTGGACATAAAAAAGGAGGTTTAGATCCATAGTTACTTTTTCCATTGAAGTGACTTTGGCTTATAATGTTTGTGATTTTGAAGACCGGAATCTTCACCCCACAGAATTCTCACAGTACATTATATATAGTCCATCGTACCCCCTTCTACCCTTCTACTTGCTTCCTGCCCCTACCTCTCCTGCTATGGCAGTCTCAGTTCTACAGATTTCTAGAATATGTTATCTGTTTGACTTTATTTGACCCTTTGTTTTGTTTCTCCGTATTCCACATATAAGTGACAGCACTCAATGATGATTTTTCTCCTCCTCACTTACTTTGCTTAGCATAATCCCCGCCGGTTCCATCCAAGTTGTTGTAAATAGAAAGACTCACTTTTTTTTTTTTCAATAACTGAGTGGAATACCACTGTGTACACAAATACGTATTATCCACGCCTCTGGTTTTGGGTATTTAGGTTGTTTCCATAACTTGGCTATTGTACACAGTAAATGCGATGCACATAGGATGCGTGCATCCCTTCACTTAGAGTTTTGGCATTCACAGCTAGGGTGGAGTTATGGGTCATATAGTAGATTTTTAATATTTTGAGAAACCTCCATGCCGTTTTCCATAGAGGCTGGACCATCTACGTTCCACTGACAGCATACAAGAGTTCCTTTTTCACACCCTCAGGTTCAGGCTTCCTTTTCCCCAAATGGCTAGACAGTGTTATCACCACCAGTCATTGAACAATCCATCTCTTCTCTATTGATTTGAAAACTCTTATAATGTATTTAATTCTCATCTGCACTTGAAACTGCATATGTTTTATAGTCTTTCCCGTCACCTGTCCACCTAAATCTCACTGCTTTAATCACTGGGACTTTCAAACTATCTAGAGACGTCAGTTTTGCATACTATCACTGGAAGTCAGCATCTATGAACAAAGCATTTTACGAAACTATTTATTTATTTATTTAATACTGTATTTAGGAAGAAGTGAAGAGACCAAGGGAGGGATAAAGGATGAAGAAGCAAGAGAAAGGGAGAGAGAAAGGAGAGAAGGACAGGAAAGATTTTTTAAATTTATTTTTATTTATTTATTTATTTTTTGAGACTAGGTCTCGCTATTTTTGCCTGTGGAACCGCAGGCTCTCGTTGCCCGGGGTACCACGGACTCAAGCAATTCCCAGCCTCAGCTTCCCAGGTAGCTAGGATTACAGGCGCGTGCCACCACGCCCAGCTATTTTTTTGGAACTAGGTCTTGCTACGGGCCCCAGGCGGGACTCGAACCGCGATCCCTAGCCCCGGCCGCTTCATAGGCTGAAGCTTACAAGCACGAGCCACCGTGCCCGGCCGGAAAGATTTTTTTAAAGAAATTTTTATTTCATTAATCATATATATATATAAATATATAAAACGTCACTGTATACACCAAGGTTCCCCCACAACCATGTCATATTTTCTTTTGGGGGGAAAACACTTTAAAAAAATGTAACTGAAACTGTCATCTTGGTCTCTGGTGCTCACCCCTCCCCTGATTTCCCCCTCTCTCTGGGAAGATTTCTTTTGCCATGATTAAAGCAATGGATTTTGAAGGAACTGCCGCTAGCTATTTTATATCAGAATTACTAACTGAAACTGCCTCAAACCAAAGTCTAAACCAGAGAAGAAAAACAAATGTCCTTTAAGTTGCAACATAATGTTGAAGAATTGGCACAATTCCTTCTTGAAGAAAATGGTCCCTTCTGAAAATAAAGGAGCTTAGTTCTCAGTAAGAGAGGCAAAGAAAAGAAAAGATTGCACCACAAGAGTCCCTGGGGAGGGCAGTCCCTTCCAGGAGGCTCCCGCCTGAGAATCCCTGGGCCATTCACAGCTGCATTAGCCACCTCAGCCCGAAGAGTCTGGAAGGCAATGCCATCCCACGGAGGCTGCTGCACGGTGAGGCACACCGCCAGCCCCTGGTGCGTGTGGACGTTGGACCTCACCTGCCTGCACTCGCGGAGGCGCATGCGTGTTGCCAGGAGCCCAGGAACTGGAGCGGGCCAGGAGTCTAGGGCAGCCTCAGTCCCATCAGCCCAGCCAACAGCACTGTACTCATGTTGGAACGATTTACCCAGCAAACAACCTCCCAAGTTCCTCCCTGAGCATGTTTTATCTTCTGCAATAAGGATCATCTTTCTTCCCTGACGTATTTACTTGGAAGTGTCAAAAGTGAATGCATTTGCCCTCCAAGTAACACGAAGACTTTATGTTGGAGGTTGGGCTCAGATTCTTTCTCTGGTTGGGGATATGGTCATGAATTGCTGTTGGCTATTAGGGGTGAGGGGATGCCTTGGTGGAAAGAGCACTTGTTTAGGACTCAAAAGACTTGGGTTTGAGACTCAGCTCTGCTCTCTTGTCGCTGTGACTGAAGCGTGATGAGTAGGTGAAAGCATGATAAAGTCTGCTGAAGCCCAGTAGCCTAAGAAACACAGCCTAAGGGTCTAGATAAACAACCTTCTAGACAAACAACACAGGACTGACAGCTTATGGGTCTGCAACCCAGTTTCTCCTTGAATCTTCCTCATTCTGTCTGTCACATCAGGCCTTGTACTACCACCACTGACAGCCCACCTGGCACACCAATGCACATACAGGGTATATAAACTCTTATCTCCCTGATAGGGGCACTCAGCCTTGGAATATGAATCTGCTGACTCAGTACCAGGACTACTAAACCTGCTTCTTGCCAGCCCTGGGGTCCTTGTTCCCCAGGTACTGCTTTTATGATCTGCAAAGGTTATGGAGTCATTTGAGTCTGTTTTCTCATTTGTCGAAAGGTGTTCTAGAGTCTGCTGTGTGTGCCAGCGTGAGAACCATGCACTCAGCCAGTTCATCTGAGCACCAGTGATGTGCCAGGCACAGTGGCAGGTCCAGTTGCTAAACAGACAGGAGATTTCAATCCCACAGGAAAGAGATGTTCAGTGAATAACCAGAGATGAGATGGCAGAGCGCTTACTCCAGGCAGTACAGAGAACTTTTCTATGACTGAAAAGTGTGCAAATGGTGAAAAATTCGGGGAGGACACACATCGAACTGGAAATCCTATGAGGTGGGATGACAGATACCTTTAACTTTCTAAATTAAGTATGTATATAATATTTAAATTATTTTCACCAGGCTGTATTTTGTACCTAAATAAAAAAATTAAGACAAAATAGAGAAAAGTATTTAAATGTTCTCCAGAATATGCCAATACTTGACTTTGGAACTGGGTTTTCAGGCTGTTATTTATTTTTTGCTATCCTGACTCAAAAAGGTGAGGACTGAAGTCTTTCTGCAGAAACAAGGTATGGGCTCGCCCTTTGCCTTGTGATTGACTAAGCCATGGGAGCGCAGTGTGAAGGGAACTTCAGTGGATTGAGTGACACGCCCTCTGCAAACCTCACAGCATCTTTCCAGAATAGTCCTGAGCCAGGCACGAGAGGAACAACAACGATTTAAATGAAGTCAGTGATGGTGGTGGTGACACGGGCAGCAGACCCCAGATCCATGGCCATTTTCCATGGAGAACTGGTGTGGACTCAGGAGGCTGGACTTGGAGCATCTCCCATGTTTGTTGAGCATCTTTTCTCTGTGGGTCTCAAAGCTTTGCAAGGTCACAGAGCATGGAGCAGAAGTCCTCACACCCTGGTTCAGTCAGCACACACAGCTCGCAGCCAGTCTCTACCACAAGGCATGGGGTTCACAAGCTGCAGTCTTTGTTTTAAAATGAGTAAGTTAGGGCTTCCCACCTCCTGCACTCTCCTCTCCTGGCTCTGAATAGGCCTGTGCACACACAGCAGATGGCTTTCTGATGAGGCTCAAATTCATCCGTGTTTGGGGGGAAAGAACTACAGCAAGAAGGACTGTTATTCCAATCTGATAAGGTTTTCTATTTTCAGCTAGAAAAATGACTGTCAGTATGTAGAAAAGGGGCAATGGGGGAAAGAAAATGAAAGAAACAAAAGCAGTATTTTACCTGGGACAGGCTTGGGGTGTTTTCAGTTTAAGATTTTCTTAGCCTTCAGATACTGTTCTCTCTGATGGCTTAGATATACTCACTCAAGGTGGGACACACACATACCCCACCCCCACACACAAAGGATCAGACCTTAGGAAGGGTTTTTTTTAAAGGGGCTTTGACATTTTCTAGAATGTTCTTTCCTTAAAGTTTTTTTGTTTGTTTGTTTCTTTAAAAGATAAACGTGAATAGTGGGTGCCTGAGTATTATTAGCTAAGAACAAAGACAGTGGACCCAGATGGCTGGGGTTAGGACCTCAGCTTTTCCACTTAGAAGATGGGTCACCTTGGCAAGTTATCTACCTGCCTGTACCTCAGTTTTCTCATCTTTAAAATAGGGATAATAACAGCAAATATCTTATGGGGGTGAGGTGAAGTTTAAATGAACTCATTTATTCACTCAAGTAATGATTGAGGACCTACTATGTGCCAAGCACTGTTGTAGTGTCAGGGTCTATAACACTGGTTGATCAAAGTACATAGAAACCTACATTCCCAGGGAGCATATATTCCAGAAAGAGAGAAATGAGGTGAAAAATATGGTATGTTATATAGGGATAAGCAGTGAGGAGAAAAATCAAGACAGGAGCAGGAAGGGTCAAGGAGGTTGACATTTTACACAGAGTGGCCAGAGAAGATCTCATTGAGAAGTGGTCATATCAGCACAGCTCTAAGTTAGTGATATTTGAAGTCCCTACAAGAGTGCCTGGCACTTGATGAGTATTAACTGTTATTTTTATTATCTGTTTTTGAAATATATCTTATTTTTATGCTACCCATAAAACCTTTTAAATGACCAAGAGGAAAGATATATGGGCACATAGAAATCACTGGAGGAAAGAACAGAGTCTTCATAGCAATTTGGAAATGTTAATCAGGAATGTTTAATTGTATCAAGAGACCTTGCCATCAGGTGGTTCAAACCCACAGAGGGAAATAAATTCAGCCAAAAATCCAGTGATGCCAAAGTAAATTATAATTTACAGAGAAAGACATAAAAAGACTTCAGTCATCTTTCTTTAAAATTGGGAACAGAAAACTATTGCATAGATGGAACTAGAAATAGACAACTATTCAAGATACAGAGCAAGACTGTAATTGGTAAAGAGAATTCTATATTTTAACTTGTAAAGCAGAAGGAAATAAGGGTAGAAAAGCTGATGGGAAAGGAAATGAAATGGAGAATGAAGCAGGTAAATGGAGGCAGCAGTAGAAACAGACAGGCAGACATACACCCCAAAATAAGTGAGAATGGAAACATGAAATGACAGAAACAGTGACAAAAAGAGCATAAAGAAAGCATATGAAAATTTCATCCCCATCTTTTGATTTTGTGATATAATCATTACAAAGTAAAATTCATACTGTTTTTGTAACTCTAGGTATTAATGGGTGAGGTATTGGTGGCACTTTTTTTTTACTGGAAGAAAAAGTGGAATTAAGGGCAAAGGCTCTTCCCCCTCATTTCTGGGGAAGAGTCTTGGTTTTATTTAGAGTCAGGCCCTAGAATGTTCTAGAATGTCTCAGGGATTCCACTTGCTCTCTGGAACTAGGAGAGGACAAATCCATTGTGGGTTGAGTGCAACCTAAGGACCTCCCCCCACCTCAAAATACACTCAAGTCAATAAATTCACTCAGATGGTGAAAACTCTATCTTGAGTATTTTACCTTGCAGATTCTTGGCAAGAGGGGTTGCATCCATTTGCAGAACTTGTCTAGTTTTAAAGCATGCTCTAGTTTTACTGAGCATGGACTAACAAAATCATAGATTTAGTCATGCAGTTGCCTAAGAGATTCTGAGATGTGGACTAATAGACTGAGGTGCAGAAATTCAATCCACCAACAACAAGTAGAAGAGAAGGACTATCACAGCATAAGCTGCAGAGGTAACAGGCTGAAAAGCAAAGGACTAGCATCCTGATGAAGCTTCCTATAGAGAAGAGCCAAAATGGAAATTCAGGCTAAATGCAAAATGCAAAATTTTATTGGAAGGGAGCCTTGTAGTTTCAGGAGAACCTTCTGATCCTGGCTAGGTGAGCTGAGAGCTGATTCCCTGAGGCCTTGAGGAGCTCTGTGGAGGGAACAGCAGCCAAACAGAAGTAAAATCAAACAGAATTGAGGGCCACTATTCAAGGGGATGCTGTGTGTGAGAGTGGAGCATCATGGGAGAGGGCATGCCCAAGGACAGAGAGGAGCACGTCCAGAAGCCTCTGGTGGAATATAAAACAGATGATGTTTCAATATGAGGAAGTACAAAGAGTCTTTAAATTACTCCTATTCTTGAGTCCAACAGGCCACATTCCTAACGCATTTTATCTTAAGGAACTAAGTGCGAGAGACGAAAATGGACCTGTAGGATGAGGCTAAATAAATTGTGGTACATTTATATGCAAGGATTATAAAGCAGTTTTTAGAAATATCATAAAATATTTCTGAAAGTCTATCGGCACTCCTGGTTAAGATGGCAAGTCGAAAGTATGAATTTACTTCTACTGCCTCGGAAAACTGCAAAATTACATTTCAAGTATCAAAAAAACAAAAATCCATAAGTGCAAAGAACAGCAGGGGAGGCAGCAGCTCCGCACTGCAGAGAGATGTCAATAAAATGTTAGAAGCTTGAAAGGCAACAGATGAGAGTGAACCGACTTGGCACACCAGAAAAATGACAGGTAAGTTCTGGTGGGGGCAGGGAACGGGAGGGAAACTGGAGGCAGAAACTTGCTCTGCAGAATCTGAGAAAGTCTCAGGAAGGTGAGTGTGGGAATTGGTGGAGCTGAAAAAGTGGACTGGTTAAGTTGGGCATGGTGGCACGCACCTCTAATCCAAGTCCTGGGAGGCAAGAGGCCTGGGATTGCTTGAGTTTGCGGGTTTGAGACTACCCCTGGCAACATAGCGAGACCTGGTCTGGAAAAAACAGCCAGGCATGGTGGTGGGTGCTAGTAATCCTAGCTACCTGGGAGGCTGAGGCTGGGGATTGCTTGAGTTTGGGGGATCGGGATTACCCTGGGCAACATAGTGAGACCTAGTCTCAAAAAAAAAAAAAAAAAAAAAGTGGACTGGTTAGATGAAGATTATGTAGCGGTTGCATGGAGAGTATTACAGTGATCTTGACACCAAGATCCTTTCCCCGTTGTGTGTCCACAAGCAGCAGACACCCAAGAGTCCCTCACTAGAGGTGGTGAGTAGCTTTCATTGCTTCAAAGGATGGTTTACTTTGCAAGGTCAAAGACACATGGCTTTTGAGTGAGTTCTCCCTTTCCCTTTCTAATTTGCAAAGTAGCTACAAGAAACATACCCTACTTGTAATTAGAAAAATATATATGATGAAAGTAATATATACTTACCATAAAACAAAAAGTTTAAACCTCCAAAAGAAGCAAAATTAAAACCCCCCCAGTGGTGCACTCCATAGAGATAACCACATTTTAGAGTTGTTATGTGTATTCTTTTTTTTTTTAAATTTATTTTATATATAAATTTCACAACATTGTAATCCCAGGGGTTTACCCCCACCCTCCCCTCCATTCCCCCCCTTCCCTGTTATGTGTATTCTTACAGGGGGAAAAAATGAATGTTTTTACAAATAAAGTGAAACAAAGAGATAAGGATGGGGTGAAAACGAAGAGATTTTGATTTTGTTAAAACTCAAAAAAAAAAAAAAAAAAAAAAAAAAAAAAAAAAAAGCAAGCTTAAGGCTTCCCTAAAGATTCTAAGAGTTACCAGGGCCTGGAGTAAAAGAAGAGGTTGGGGGAGGAAGGCAGGGAATGAATATTGTCTTGTCTTCAAAGGTGTTAGCTCAGGTAAGGAGAAGGTCTCTTAATTTACCAACTTTATTCCCATAAAGAAAACAGCCTTTAGCACAAACATCAAAGTAATAACGAACAGTTCATGTTTACCCTGTGATTTATACATTTGCTCATAAAATTTTGACTTTCTGGGATTTGTAAGAAAATCTGTTTCAGGAGAATCTTTTTGTTGTTAAAAATTGTCTAGGCAATTGGCCAAATTCGAGAAAGAAAGAGAGAATGCAGACTCTTCGCAAATTTAAAATTTATGGTGAAAAGATTTGCTCCCTGTTTCTACTTCTAATAATTAGACTTTGGGCTTGTACCCAACTCTTGTTCTGCCTCCACAATAAAATCACAGCTCTTCTTGTCTTATGCAAATACACAGATTTGCTTTCATCTGTCACTGCTGGCTCTTTGTACAGGGGGATCTTGCCAAGGTGAATAATCTTGATTAAATTAAGATTTTTCCAAGGTCTTTTATGCACTTACAGAACGTATGAAGTGGAGGTCTGATAGAACCTCTACTTGGGTTACTCCGGCTATTTCTAAAATCAAATCAGTGAATTCAAAGCACTGATATGCCAAGGAGTCCCAGGATCTTCAGTACTTGCTTGTGACATTTCGTTACAGGGAACCATGGAATGGTCATAGAAAAAAATCCTGTGGTGTGGTGAGTTGTACTTCAAAAGATTGTTTTTCTGCTAATGTTCTCGGGAAGTGTTTTTAATATACTCAAGACCCTTGAGAGATGATAGAAGAGGGAAAATGTGAGACTTAACTGAAAGATTGTTAATGTCTTGGCTTTTGTGTGTAAAACAAATTCAGCCAGGGGCGTTTGGAGGCCCATTACACATGCTTTGTTGTACCAGAAGGCAACAAATTCATTCAAAATCTGCAGTCATCCCTAAAATTTCATTGGCTGTTGGGCTGGGTTTGCCTCAGAATTTCTGAGATCACAAATCTTCCACCTGACATGCTGAATTTTAAAGCACTTTTTAGAATTTGTTACACACACACACTCTCTCTCTCTCTCTCTCTCTCTCTCTCTCTCTCTCTCTCTCTCTCTCTCTTTGATTCCACAGACCCACATGTGCTTGTAAAAACTGGGAAATACCTTCCTGGTGAGGCTGTGGTGGGGTGGGGGTCTGGGAGCACTTCACCCCGCTGAAAGGATGATCCCGCTCCCCAGTTCCTTCCTGCTAGGACCTTAACCCCCATTCCATGAGTCATTGACTCAGACAGTTATCAGTAAAACCCACCTTCCCCCAGGGTGCTTGACTAAGTTTGGCCAGAGGGAAACTGATCACCTATCAGGAAAACATCACATGCCTGACCCAGCCCCCCACCCCCCACCACTGGACCCTGGCTGTGTGTTTGTTGGTGACCAGCCCAGGTTTCCTCTGACAAACCTGCTTCTTTCCCTAGTCTTCTGGTCTCTTCATCTCTCCCTTTCTCTAAAACCTAACCTCTCTCCAAACCCTAATACCCGCCTCTCAGACCCAAAGAAGCACTCCTTGTCCAGCTATCTGTGGACCGGACAGGCCTCCCGCTCTGACCCCCAGACACTGCGTTTTCCCACTGTTTCACTCAATTTAGTGGCATTTCCTCTCTCCATCTCTTTGGGGGCACCTCAGAAGAAAGCCAATCTTTAGACCATAATCCTAGTCAGGGAAGGAGATAAAAGGCTCTTTGGTTTCCTAAGATGTGAGAGCATCAGAATGAGGTTATATTTAGTAGCGAGCTGGGTCTGGCCTCTTTTGAGTACTGCATTCTGAGGCCAGGTTGGTGTGAAGTCCCCTGCCCAGCTTTCTTCCAGCTTGGGGATCTGAGGCTTTGTTCCATTCCTTTTTCCCCATCCAGCTTCAGGATTAAAATGACAAAAACAAAGGCTGGAGTCTGGGGGTGGGAGGTGAGGTGAGGTGGGGGAGATAAAGGAACCTAAAGTAGGAAGACCAGAGAGGGTGGGAATGTTGCCTGGGGTGGGGTGCTTGCTACCGAATGAGGGGGGATCTTATGGCCTCACCAAGAGTAGGACTAGAGTCCTGTCCTTGTATACAAAGGGAGGGAAGGTCAAGATTAAGAGACAGATGAGCCGCTTGTTAGACCCTGGTTGCCACTGTGTAGATGTTATGTCAGCTGGAGAGGAGTACAGGTCAGCTAAATAGCCCCCAGGATTCCATGTGTGCTCGTGAAGCTAAAAGTTAGACCGTTTCATTTTTTCCAACTGCATACTCTCCTCTCTCCTTCATAAGGGATGGCATACCACAAGTAAATACAAGCTGCTTGCAGCAAAATCAGAAAATACAGGTAGGCAACCCAGAGCAGGAAGAATCACATGTTCTAGAGTCTCAGCACCCTGTAAAAGCCATGGTTTAAGGCGGGTGTTTCATTACCAGATATTTTCCCCTGAAGATGGAGTCACAATCAGCCTGAGCTGCACAAGTCCAGATTGGAGCTGGAGGGCAAAGTTCCCACAGGGACACCACCAAGAACAAGTGGAACTGATAGTTTTCTTAATGGATTTGACTACAGGCAGGGGAATTCACAGTACTGACAGAGTTAGGGAAGAATTGGTGCTAGGTAAATAGCAAATTAAAGCAAGTAAGAGGCAATTTTTAAAATCAAAAGGAAAAACGCCACATGAGAAAGGAAATGTAATCATAGTATACCGTATGACTCAGCTAGCTCTGAGCTATGTTTAGACATTACAATGTGAACACTAAATATTGGCTCTTAAAAAAATGTTAATTTGAAAAGAACTATTGATGTGCAGAGAGATGGTATGCGCACACCCCTTGGTTTCCCTAGTGGTTGCTTCTTATGTAACTATAATACAACATCCGTCGGGGAATTGATGTTGGGGCAATGTGTGTATATATTTCTTTCTTTTTTTTGAGACTAGGTCTTGCTATTTTTGCCTGTGGAACCGCAGGCTCTCGTTGCCTGGGGTACCACAGACTCAAGCAATCCCCAGCCTCAGCTTCCCAGGTAGCTGGGATTACAGGTGCGCGCCACCACAACCAGCTACTTTTTTGGAACTAGGTCTTGCTATGTTGCCTTGAGCGGGACTCGAACTGTGATCCCTGGTCTCCGCTGCGACTTCCTAGGCTGCCACTTACAGGCATGTGCCACCATGTCTGGCCTATGTATACATATATTTTGCTTTTTTTGGTATTAGTTCTAGCTATGTCGCTTGAGAGTAGTTCCGATTCTGCGGACTCAAGCAATCCCCAGCCTCAGCCTCCCAAGTAGCTGGGATTACAGGTGCCTATCACCGTGTCTGGCTGCTTTTTCGAGATCAGGTCTCACTATATTGCCCGGGGTAGTCTCAAACCCATGAACTCAAGTGATCCCTGGTCTCTTGCCTCCCAGTGCTTGGATTACAGGCGTGCGCCACCATACCTGGCTTGTGTATACATTTCTTTCTTTTCTTTCTTTTTTTTTTGAGACTAGGCCTCTCTATGTTACCCAGGGTACCACAGACTCAAGTTGCCCGGGGGTACCAGGGACTCAAGCAATTCCCAGTCTCAGCCTCCCAAGTAGCTGGAATTACAGGCTCCCACCACGGCACCCGGCTGCTTTTCTGAGACAAGTTGCCCGGGGTAGTCTCGAACTCACGAACTCAAGCGATCCCAAGCTTCTTGCCTCCCAGCACTTGGATTACAGGCCCGAGCCACCACACCCATATTGTGGATACATTTCTAAGCCATTTTATCACATTCCATTTACGTAGCCATCACTGCCATCAGGATACAGCTCTACTGTGCTTCATGCTACTTCCCTGAAATCATATTCCTCATCCCCACCCCCCACTGTCCCTCACATTACCTAGGCAACCACTAATTTGTTCTATATTTTATCATTTCGAGAATGTTACATAAGTGGAACCATATAGTATGTGGTCCTTTGAGATTGTTTTTTTCCACACAGCAGGATGCTCTTAAGTCCCTCGAAGGTATTGAAGTAGGTTCTTTATAGTGTTAGGTGTTTTTTGTTGTTTTTTTTTTTCTGAGACTAGGTCTCGCTATTTTTGCCTGTGGAACCACAGGCTCACATTGCCCGGGGTACCACACTCAAGCAATCCCCAGCCTCTGCTTCCCCAGTAGCTGGGATTATAGGCGTGCGCCACCATGGCCAGCTATATATTTTTGGAACTAGGTCTCGCTACGTTGTCCCAAGTGGGACTCGAACAGTGATCCCTGGTCTCCACCGTGGCTTCCTAGACTGCCACTTACAGGCATGCGCCACCATGCCCGGTTGCAGGTTCCTCTATATTGCTGAGTTATATTCCAAATTGTGCTATACAACCTGGCCAGCCAAAGTGAGCGTCGGTAATAACCACGATGATGATAGTGCCTGAAGAGCACTGAATTCTTAGAATTCTAGAAATCTAGAAACCGTGCTCAGTGCTAGACCTGTATTAGCTCATTGGATCCCTCACTACAACATCTTTAAGTATCTCATCTTATAAGCAAGGAAACTGAGGCTCAGTGAGGCTAAATGGCTCTTCAAGGGCAAGTTGCTCACTGCTCTGTCCTGGCCTAGAATCTGAATTCTCAGTACAGGCAGACACCGAGAACTCAGCAGTGCAGTTTATTCTTTAAGTTTCTAAACACTCAGAAACTCAACTTCTGGTGTGAAGGCACTAAAACAAGATTTACCTTTCCAACAGCACTAGATTGACTTACAAATAGCTTCTTATTTTTATAACTTTTACAAAAGACTCCAGAATTCTCCACTAAGTGGAGACTATTAAGAGGGAATAAGTGGCAATATGAAGATTTAATACGTACAGAAATACAGAAATCAAACTCAGAGCCAATCTTGAGATGAATGCCTTTAGGCCCTAACTACGCCTGAGTAGTTTTTACAAAGCCTTGTAAAATCTTTACTGTTATAAACGAGCAGTCAGCTGTTCTGACAATGGGGTTAAATCCATTTGCTCACTTGCCAAAACCAGCAGAAGAGTAAATACCTTCCTTATGGGGCATCTCACACTGGAGATATTGCCCCTCTTAACTCACTGCCTCTGCGAGGGTCGCCCGGCACCCTGGCCCAGGCACCTCCCCAGCACTAGTCCTGTCACCTACTCTGGGGCCAGCACTTCACAGCAGACTGTGGACAACTGCCATGAACCTCAGGAAGAAGCCCTAGTGGTGGGGAGGTCCTAGGGAACCATAGCTGTGTGAGGAGCACCCATAAGCCTGCAGTCATGACATGGGATAAAGACCCCCCCACCTGCCCAGCATCCTTGGGGTAACCCCAAAGTGCTGTTTTTTTTTTTTTTGAGACTAGGTCTTACTATTTTGCCTGGGGAACCCACAGACTCATGTTGCCCTGGGTACCCCAGACTCAAGTGATCCCCAGCCTCAGCCTCCCAGGTAGCTGGGATTACCAGTGTGTACTACCACGTCCAGCTATTTTTTGAGACTAGGTTTCACTATGTTGCCCCGGTGGACTCAAGCACCTGTGGACTCAAGCAATTCCTAGTCTTGACCTCCCTTCCTAGGCTGGGATTAAAGGCACACGCCACCGTGCCTGGCCATGAAGGAGTTTAATGCTGGAAAAAAAAAATTTTTTTTTTTGAGACTAGGTCTTGCTATTTTGTCCGAGAAACCGCAGGCTCACGTTGCCCAGGGTACCACAGACTCAAGTAATCCCCAGCCTCAGCTTCCCAGGTAGCTGGGATTACAGGTGCACGCCACCATGCCCAGCTATTTTTTTGGAACTAGGTCTTGCTACGGGCCCCAGGTGGAACTTGAACCGTGATCCCTAGCCCCGGCTGCTTCATAGGCTGAAGCTTACGGGCACTCCATCCTGTGCCTGGCCAATGCCAGGAAATTGATGTGCATTATTTCCTTTGACCTTTGCAACTGTGTTATGAGTTGAGGTGATTGGATTCTTCCTTAGGAAAGGGAAAATGACTTCAGAAAGATTGGATGACTTTGGTCACTCAGCAGTTCGGGGCTACCAGACAGGTTGACTTTCTAGCAGGGTCACTAAGTAACTGATGAAGAAAAGGTCCTTTATTGGCTCTGGTAGCTAGTCTGTTAGGGAGGCGTGACAGCATATTTTGTAGTGCTCTACTGAAATAATGGGGTGAGTCCTTGCCTGACGGTCATCTGTGGGTTCTGACATTCTGGGGAGATGCAACCATATATTATTACATACTCCCAACACCACCTGTGAAGAATTGCCAAAAGGTAGAACTTGAATCTGATTAAATTTCTAGATCTAATTAGCAATTTACAAGAATATAAGGAACAGGCTATTATGTTAAAGAAGCCATTTGATGTGATCAGCAAAATCCAGCTAGTGGAAAATTCTACAGGAGAGACAATCTAGTTTTTTCAGCAGGAACACTGTAAGGGGAAAACTTAGAGAATCTATAAATGAAAAGAAATGTATACCAGATGTGGTGGCGTGTGCCTGTAATCCCAGCTACTTGGGAGGCTGAGGCTAGGGATCACTTGAGTCCATGGGTTTGAGACAATCCCAGGCAACATAGAGAGACCTAGTCTCCAGAAAACAAAAATAGCTGGGTGTGGTGGTATGCGCCTGTAATCCCAGCTACATGGGAGGCTGAGGCTAGGAATCACTAGAATCCATGGGTTCAAGACTACCCTGGGCAACACACGAGAACTAATCTGTAAAAAAAAAAAGAAATTTATGAAGCAATTGCAGTCTCTGAACCTTATTCAGACAAATAAGCTATTAAAAAACAGGCTGGACAGTTGGGGGAATTGTGAATACTGACTGGACGTGGGATGCACTCTAGGAATTATTGATGTGCGGGAGAGAGTGATTGATGGAATTGAAGTTAGGGTGGTTAAAAGAGAGTCCTTAGCGATGCACCTTGAACAACTCACAGTGGGAGTGATGATTGAGGTTTATTTCAAAATCAGCTGTGGGAGCAGCCACATGGGTTGGGTGGGCCTAGGAGGAAGCAGACAGTCCACCAGGTGATCTGCGCTGAGCCTCGTCGGCGAGCACATGGGCTTTCGTTGCCCATTTTGTTTGACTTTTATGCCTTTTGAAATTTTCCAAAACAAAAGTTAAAAATAAAAGGACTCTCAGCCATGAATGAAGGAAGAAGAGAAAAAGCAGAGGAAGTGCCAGATCCCAGCAGCCAAGAACAGGAAAGCTTCAGGCAGGGGGGAGTAGTCAGGTGGGCCTGGTGCCAAGGATGAGTCAGCAGCTGGGTCTGGAGGCTGGTGCGGGGTCCAGTTTTCAGAGATCTGTTGATGTGGTACTTGGGACTCGGGAACTTCGGGAACCCGAAGACTCAGGTGATCCCCAGCCTCAGCCTCCCAGGTATTTGGGATTACAGGTGTGTGCCACTACACTAGCTATATATATATATATATATATATGTGTGTATTTTGAGACTAGGTCTCACTATGTTGTCTGGTGCAGTCTCAAACCTGTGGACTCAAGCAATCCCTGGCCTTGGCCTCCCAGCGCTGGGATTACAGGCGTATATATGCCTGGCTAGTACCCTTTTACATCATCTCCCCAGTCTCTGTTTCTCGCCCCCTTTCTCTGTCCATCTTTGCTTCCCTCATCCAAATTCCTTTCTCCAGGCCGGGCTCAGTGGCCCATGCCTTTAGTCAGCCTAAGAAGGGAGGCCAAGACTTGGAATCGCTTGAGTCCGCGGGTTCAAGACCCACCCGGGGGCAACATAGTGAGACCTAGTGTCAAAAAATAAATAGCTGGGCATGGTGGCATGAACCTGTATTCCTAGCTACCTGGGTGGCTGAGGCTGGGGATCTCCTGAGTCTGTGGTACCTCTGGAAACATGAGTCTATGGTTCCCCGGGCAACATGGCGAGACCTAGTCTCAAAAAAAAGAGTAGTAACAAATTCCTTTCCCTTTTTCCCTCCCTTTGTCTCTCTCCCTTAACTACCTGCAACAGGCAAAGAATATGGTGTCGGGAAGTTACTGGTTTTTGGTGTCCACACTCCCCACACCTCCCACCCTTGGGAGGCAACCTCCCAGCAAAGCCTGCCTGATTTCCAGACACAGACCTGGACAGTCCTGCCCTGGGTACCTGCCCTGGCCTGTTCTCAGCTCCCCTAGCTCTCTGTCTTGCCGTTCTTGCTTTCTGCTGATCGTTCTCCCCAGCTTTTTGGACCCGCTCCAGTCTTTCGCATCCCTGGGGACAACATGGCCTCTGTCTCTCTGCTTCGGTGAGAGCTCTTGGATCACTGACCATCAGGTGATGGCTGGCAGCTGTGTCTGCCTCTTGAGGCCAAGGCGATAGCTGCCAACTCCCTGGGGCCAGTCATCTTGAATGATGTCCACTGCGGTGGGCAGGTGTGTGGTCATCGATTTGTGTGCTGAGGCTGACAGTGTCCAGGGCTAAGAGTAGAGGTCAGAGGACTCCCGTGCCTCGCTGGCCTCTGTGGAGGTGCGAAGCATCAAGTGAGCCACTGAGAGTGGGCGAGAAGAGCTGTGGCCTCTTGTCTGGCTCCTTTCTACTCTCCCCCTCTAGTTGACTGTCCCCCTGGGGGTACCTGTCTGGCTGTGCCTCTCTGTGCAAACTTTTGTCAGATCTCATGGGGATGATCACATCCCTCTCCTCTCCCAATGCAATGCTCCCCTTATACACACACACACACACGTGTGCACGTACATGCACACACACAGAGTAGCTAGGAGCTGTGTACATATAGTAATTGCTTAATTTAAAATGAACCTGAGCAGGACTCAGGGGCGTTCTTCTGATTGTTTACATTTCCATGCTGTAGTTGGTGCTTTTGTGTTAAAAATGGACTCTTCCTGCTGTAATAGGTGGCCACGCCTGTCTCTTGCCATAATTAGTAGCTGTGGTCTTTTCCTTAAAACACACTTGTGTTAATTCTGAATTTAAGTCTTTTCACTTCAAATCCTGTTGTCCCTCTTGTTCAATTGTGTGTTTTTCAGCTTGCACGGGGTTCAGAAAATATAGGAAGTTACACTAGCATCACACAGCTGTCAAGAAATTAATTTTATAGTGAGCTCTTTGGGGCTGGGAGACAGAGATTCACTCAAGTTCCCTCAAGCAAGCTGGTGTTTGGGTTACGGATGTGATGGACAGAATCCTTTCCTCACTGGGCATTTGCTCCCCTCTGTTCCTTCCAACCAACTTTCATGAGATTCTGCTGCCTCTTTGCTACAGATGGCTCTTCAGACACCCCAGCCTCGTGATTCTCTTGAACTTTCTACTCCAAATATCACCCCTTCCCAACCAACCCACTATGTTTACTAATTCAAATGCCTCAGAGTTGGAGTGGACTGACTGAAGTGATCTCTTTCTCGGGGCCTTTGGCCAGTTGGTGATCTGGATGTGCCTGGGCCAGGTGGTTCCCTCATCTGGGCAGTGGGGGTGAATGGAGAGATCGTGAATTCATGAGGCCAGGTATGGCTATCTAAGTAGCATGGGCTGTGGTAGGGATGATACAGGGGTAGTGATTCAGATGAAAATTGTATAGGCTCTAAAATGCCCTGGTGGGTGGGGTCTGAGAGAAAGATGCATAAGAAGGAACAAGAAATGTGAAAGGTTACATAAAAAAGAGAGGAGCAAAGAGACAAAGGCGGAAAGGAAGAGACAAGAATGGCAGACTGAGAGAACAGGTCCATGTGACCTGGCCAGGGGAAGTCCCCTTGAAGAGTGAGCTGGTGGGGGAGCCATGGTGGGGGAGTGGCTGGCAGAGAAGTAGCCGGTATGGAGTCGGATGCCAGAATGGCAGACTGGGGGTGACCAGGGGCTGCTGAGGGCACCTCTGGTAAATGTGGCCAGATGCTACCAAAGGCAGGCCTGGTAAAGGAAGTGCATGGAGCCACAGCAAAGTGGCAGATTTGGAAAGATGATTGTGTATCAGCAATTGTGGAAAAAGTTTGAAGACTCTTGGAGAAGCAGAGCAGCATGAAACACTGGAGAAGAAGTGAAGAAAAGATGCTGGAGAAAGAACTGGACTTTGCAGAAGTGCCTACCACTCACGTTTGGAGGGGCAAAAGGGCACCATCATGGACATGTGCTTGGGACTTTCAGACTAAATGGTGATTAGGGTAAGATAACTGGCCACTTGTGGCTTTAAGGATTTTTTGTTTTCTCTGTTGAATACCCTTGTAAATAAAACCCTGTTGTTAAATTGCATTTTGTCTGGCAACTGCTACATGCGGGTGGTACGGACCTCTGGGAACTTGACTGACAGAAGCTGCATTTTAAAAGTGGCTTGTTGGTTAGAGGGTTTTGCCGCTTTTGATCTGATTTCAGGTAGACAGTTTCCCTCAACAGGAATCATAGGAAGGCAAGTGCCAGTGGTGATGGCTAGTACTTTGGTTAAAGAACAAGCCCATTAATTTTGATATATAGAATCAGAAGTTAAAATAGGTATAAATGCTACGCTAATTCAGGTTTCTTACTCCTAAGAAATCTCCCTCATCTGGTGAGTCTTTACTCTTTTTCCAGACAAAATATGCTGAGGTACCCTGCTTTCTCATCCACCACTGATTATAAGTAGCAAATCTAAGGAGACAAAGAAGACCTAATACAGATAGATACTAATGGCATTGGGAGTCAATAATCAAGGGGCTGGCAGCATGGCAGAAAATCTATGAAAAGCAGACACAGCACTCAGATGGCTCAGAAGTCTGGGACCACTTAAAATGTAGGATAAAAACAGGCCGCTGTACTTCACCAGTCCTGAGGGCATTGCTGTCTTACAGCCTCCTTAGCTGTAGCTAATGTTCACATCGGTGAACCTTGAGTAGGGAAGGAAAGGCTAAGGGCTAAATTATGTTTAGAATATCCAGTTAAGAAGGCAAGAATTACATAACGTACTTAAGAAAAATTTCCATGCACATTTAAAACCTGGTGTTTAAATTAGTAAGCCCTCAGCTCTCCAAATCAAGGCGTTCTCTGAGTGTTCCAGCAGATTCACAGTACAAAAACATGTGCTGTTTTTAATGTTGGTTGTCGGGAACCTGCTCCTTCAAGCTGCCCAGGAAAGATGATCCTATTAAATCTCTCAAAGCCAAGATAGAGAACAGGAGGCAACAAGGTATGACAGTTAAGAGCATGTGCTTTGCAGTTCAGTCTATCTGGGTTTGATTCCTGGGACCTCAAGCCATCAATCTTTTGTCACGGTTGAGACTCTACTTCCACATCAGGGAAATGGGCACAATCATTTATCTCTCAGAGAATGGCTAGGATGTAATCTAATATTTAATGTTCATGGCCATTTTTACTTGGTTTGGAAATTTTAATTTGTAGGGTTTTTTTCCCCCCCTAAATCAAATGATTCAATTCAGTTGCTTTATAGTTACATGACTTGACTTTTTCTTCCTACCAATTTATGGCTCTTAATTTAAAAAAAATGCTACAATAACATCTCAGCTTGAGTCAGCTTATCAGACTCATGGAGGAGTCACGTAGTTCTTCTAGCAGGGTGGCAAATCTTAGAGGGGAACAGAACCAAAGGACAGCTCCTGTGTCCCAGTGGAAATATGAAGACACAGGGCTGGTTTGTTTGGAGGAAAAGGGAGAGGCGTGTTGAAAGGGAGAAAGGGCAAAGGGCAATTCTGAATTATCTCAAAAATATTCCTGGGGTTATTATGTTGGCAAAATAATGATTCAAAAAATGTTCTCAAAGGAAAATTAGAGAATTTCAGTCTCTGTGAGTTTTCTTTTCTACCTCCAGTCTGACCCCATTTTATAGGTGACTTGATTCAAAATTCAAAAGAAACCATGAAAGAATAAAAGGATGTGATGTCTCCAGAGTTCTTGAAATCTTGGATTAAAAAGAACCTCAGACATATGGCTTACCTGCCTGCCTAAGGATTCAATCACCAAGGTCATTTTCTTCAAACAACCATTATTACATTCCTTTAAAGAAATAAACAACTTCTGGCTCCTCCAGACTCTCAGTTAGATGAGAGAGAGAGAAATTTGGCTGTCAGTCATAAGGTGAAGACATCAAATTCACAGAAAATTGAAAGCGAGGGTACCTTCACTTCATGCTCCTTCTAGGACCCAGCCTAATAATGTGCATTGAACAAACATGAAAGTAATACATGGGCCAATGCCCCCTTTCTTTGTATATGTGGCTCATCAAAGTAAAATAAAGATTCCACCTCTGCACTACCCCAAGTTGATAATCTTCCACCACTGAGTTAGACATATGGGCCTCATCATGTTAGTTTTTATTTTTCTTTGTTTAAGGAATTCTTCCACTGTTTTTTTCTTTTCTAAAACATTTAAATATTTTTCTATTATACCAGGGATTTGAGTTTGTATGTTTTTAATAAAAGTGAGTCTTGGTATTATTAGATTGCTGGTGTTGCTTTATGGTCAAATTCTTAAAAATCATGATAAGAAAATTCCTTTCATATTTAGCTATTAAGCTAATGTGACCAAATTTTTTGCAAACAGGTGTTGCAAAGCTATACATCCTTTTGTGTGCACCTGATTAAACAATAGTTAAATCCTTCTGTCTGGGAATAAAGTCAGTGGAGATCAACTTCAACTTTTACCAAAAAGGTATTGGGAATGACAAAAGGTTTCAAATTGTGTTTCAGCTCCAATCAAGTGGTTGCTGATATGCTTGGCTGAGGGTTTTGTTGAGAAGAATCTTAAGGCTGGATTCCTGTCCATCAAGAAAGAGTTCTATGACTAATCAGCGATGTCTGCTTTAAGTCCAGGAGAGATCAGTGATGGTATGTTTGCCACTTACTATTTTAGCAGAAGAACTTTGGCATTGAAAACTTAGATTGTGTAGTTTGGCCCGCCTTATCAGCTTTCTAAAAGTCCATGATGTATAGTAAATTGCAAGTTTTATTGCAGGATAAATTTTATAAATATTTGAGGGAGGATTATTGTCCATTTATATCTTACTATGCAATAATTATGGTAGCTTAAAGAAACAATTTTATTATAGTTAAGGACTCTGTGGGTCAGTTTTTTTGAAAGGGTACATGGAGACAGCTTGCATTGTTCCACAAAGTCTGGGACCTTGTTGGAAACACTTGATTCAGTGACAAGGCAGAAACTTCTACAGGCTTGCTCACTCACAAGTCTGGTATTAATGCTGGTTGTCAGATGGAACCTCAATTCCATTTGACATACCTCCTTTGGTGCTGTGCTGGAGAACTAGAGAATGCAATCACTGTGTTTGACAGTGCTTCTGGGACAAGTTGAATGCGGACTTCTAACAGGAGACTTAAGAAACATATTTCTCATTGCAGGCCAATTGGCAACCTCTCTCTCCATCTCCTCCATTCAGCAAACTTTCCTTGAGTACCTACTGTGTATCAGTGTGGGGTTGGGTGGGGATATTGGCTATAACCCTTACATCTGTGACTGCTTGGGCTTCCTCACAACATGGTGGCTAGGTTCTGTAGAAACAGAAGAAAGCTGTATCCCTTTATGAACTAGCATGTGAAGACAGACTGTAACTTGTTCTCTAGTCATAATCTTCCCAGATTCAACTGCAGAGAACATAGAATTCAATGAGAGTAATGCCAAGAACACAAAGCCCATGACAGATGGGAGATAGCGGTGCAGTCATTTTCAGAGAATGAAATTGGCCATGATCACTTAGGCTGGATGAATGAGCTAGCTACGTCAACTCGATGTACTTTGTAGTTACTACTGTTTCCTTAATCATTACTTGCCTAGTGTAGTTGATTTGTTTGTGAAAAACCTTGACTTGTTTGTGGAAAATAGTTAACAGTGACTAAATAAGACTAAAAGGAAAATTTAAAATTTCTTAAATCAGGGTATAGGAATCTGTACAGGAAAGCAATAATAAAATAATAAATTCAGAAGAAAATAACCTATCCTTATATATATTTTATTCTGCAAATATGAGGTTTGCTAATGGTATCTAGCTATTTCCCTAGATAATATCATAATGTTGACAGACTAGATATATCCTTTCAACTTAGGATTTCCCAATCTCAGTACCACTGACCGTTTAGGCCAGATAACTCTTTGTTGTGGGGAAGAGTCTTGTGCATCATAGGATATTTATCAGCATCTTTGAACTCCACCCCTTCCCCTCAGTCATTAAAACCAAAAATGACCCCCCCCCACATTGCCAAAAGTCCAGGAGGGGCTTTGGAAGCAAAATTGTTCCTAGCTGAGAACCACTGACCTAACTCTAATAGATGGCATTTAAAAAATATTTCCCAGAATCCATTTCCCAGGCTGCCCTTGAAAGGTTTGCATAGGTTTATGCTGTAGGAACTGATACAGTTCACAATTATTTAGCATTTTCTGTTCATTCATGACAATCAATCTCTAGTAAATTGGATCATTTCCTGCTAACCACATTCATTCTGAAGAGTGGAAACCTCTCCTCCAGCATGAAGACTAGAGGATTAACTCAGGCAGATAATTTCAGTGACAAAAAGCAAGAGGATATTTCTGTTTTGACTCACCTTGAGGATGAGTGGATGTGCTGTGGGCTGGCGGGCTGAGAACAGCTGTACATACTCTTCCCCATCCCCCTAAACTACTGCTCCCACTTTCCAGGGAGAAGGTGTGAGTGAAAAATGAGCCTCTCCTAAGAAGCAGGGTGGTGATAACTTTGTTCTTTGCATTCACAATTTCCTGGGGGCTGACAGTGTACAGAGAAGAAGGTGTGAAAAGGAACAGCTTCTATCCCTGGGTGTTACGGCATCTGAGGTGCAAGGCGCAGGATGGAGTTGAAAACTCACTATGAACACTTGGGGTGAAGGGAGATGGCACAATAGGTGAAAGTGACCTCTTTCCCATGTGCTGGTCTATTGTGGGCTTGCCTGAGTTTAGGGGATGGCTAGCAATGGGGGCATGTGCCTAGGAAGCTCTCTCTAGCTAAGTAAGTGGACTCTGAAGGGACCTGAGTTAGAATGTGTAATGCACGTCCCAGAGGAAAGTGGTGTTGTAGACTCTACCTGTCCCCAGACCATTTGACTTAACTCCTCTGGTGCTGTGCTGTAGAGCCAGAGCGTGCAATCGCTCTGTCTGAAAGCACTCTGGAACCAGCTCCATGAGGATCTCCAACAGGGAACATCAGAATCAGATCTGTCATGACAGGCCAGCTGGCAGCCTCTCTCTTTCACCCCCCCCACCTTCCCTGACCGTTCCCCCCTGCCCCCGCCTCTTTCTTCCCTGCTCCAAGTTGTGTGCTTCAGTTTGGTGGTTAGCTTGTTTTTACTTTTCCTCATGGCTTTTTGTTTATTTTTCCCTATATCCCATATATTAGTGGAACCATTTGGTTCTGTCTTTTTCTTTTTGACTTGTTTCTGCTAATATGATTTCTTCTAAGTACATTCATGTCATCATAAAATCATCAAATTTGTCATTTTGATGAGTAATATTCCATTGTGTATATCTACCACATCTTTTTCATCCATTCATCTGTTTTGGGACATTTCAGTTGCTTCCATGTCCTTGCAATTATAAACAGTTCTTCAGTAAACATCTGGGCACAGGTGTCCCTTTGTACAAGCATTGAGGTCTCCTTTGGGTAAATACCCAAGAGAACAATTGCTGGGTCAAATAGTAGTTCCATTTCCACTAATTTGAGGGTCCTCCACACAGCTTTCCATAGTGACTGAACCAGTTTACATTCCCACGAGCAGTGTAAGAGTGTTCCTTTCTCTACACATCCCCAGCAGCACTTGTTGCCTTTTTTTGGGATGTGGACCATTCTTACTGGTGTAAGGTAGTATCTCCTGTTCCCACTTTTAAGGGACTTAGTCTCAGCTGTTACCAACCTGTCCACTTTCTGGGAAAACTAACACTCCCTTTCCAACCTCAAGTTGCCCTCAAGATGACCTGAGGTTGGGGCTCCTATAGGGAAGGGTTGGGTGACTTCTGCTTGTCTGTTTTTTTTTTTTTTTTTTTGTGTGTGTGTGTGTGTGTGTCAAAGTTTCTAACTAGTGTCCCAGTCCTTTCTAATCACCAACTCCTGCAAGACAGAAGGTGATTTCACAATGTCTCTCTAGTCCACCGATCCCTGACAGACAACCAAATACTTAAGGAAAATTTTATAAGTAGAAGCAAGAAGTCCATCACCCCTGGTGGTGGGGTGGATGGTTTTGATCCACTTTACTCCCATCCTCAACCCCACTGCCCAAGGAAGATAGAATGGATGTGGCCTAAAGGATAGACACGTGTGATTGCAAAACCCATACCAGGTCTTTAGGCATTGTGGTATGGGAAATGATCTTATGCAATGGTATCATCCAAGTCCGCTACCAGGTAGGTTATCCCCAAGGTCAGAAAAGAGGAAGACTCAAATCAAATTAAGATGCTCCAATCATATGGTTTATTAAATTAATTAAAAACTTGCAAATAAATAAATAGGTAAATAAAAATAAATAAATTAGAACTTGCAACAAGAAACAGGGGGAAGATATAAGGCAGGTTAACACACTTAGGTAGGATTCAAGGCGGAGTAAAAGAGACCCCTTTTCTAATTGCTAGGTTGGACCATGCTTCTCTTTCTGCCTCTTTCTCAGCTCTATCTACCTTGCCCAATGATGCACAACCTATAAGAACCAATATTGACTTGTCTGAGAGGTCATGTATGTGTCAATTTGATTAGGCCATGATACCTAGTGTCATAATACTATAGTTCTATGAAGGTAGTTTTTGGGTGGGGTGAACATTTAAATCATCAGACTTTGAGTAAAGTATGTTGCACTCTAAAATGTGGGTGGGCCTCATCTAATCAGTTGAAGATATTAGAAAAAAGACTTAAAAATCCAGAAGGAGAAGGAATTCTGCCAGGAGATGGCCTCCAAACTCAAACCACACCTTTTCCTGAATTTCCAGCCTGCTGGTCTACCTTGCAGATTTTGGACTTGCTAGCCTTCATTCTTTAAAATTAATATCTCTGTCTTGACACATGCAAACACACATTCACTATTGGTTCTGTTTAAGTTGAACAGAAGCCTCAGCCTGGAGCCAACACACACGCTCAATCAAAGATATGGAGGTGAGAATATCCAGTTCAGCGCAGCAACTTGCTGGCCAAACTGCTTGATAATGATAGACTATCTTCAATTCTGGGCAGATTACATGAGATCTTTGATGAGGGGGACCAACATAGGAGTCTTCAGTTTAGCCAATTTGGAGATGATAACGTCATCAGCTTGGAAAAGATATGCTTTGTACTCTTGGATTTGGTCTTTCCATTCCTTTCTATTTACAAGGAACACTTTTTTTCATTCCATGCTTATAGGGTACTAACTTACCATATGTTTTTAACATATCTTATGGGTTTTGCTCAGATTATGAGCAATTTGCTCTCTATCTCTATTTAAAACTTCTTAGGAGTTACATCCATCCCATTTGTTTTTATCTTCTATAGCAGAATTGAATATCATCACCTAATGCAGCAAAGTTGATTCTGAATTTTGTAGGCCCAGAGTCCCACCCCCCTGGAATCCAGGTGAAAGGGTAGGGGGCAGCAAGGGGTCACACTACTCTACACAGTAATCTCTGCACCACCGTGTACAGGGGTCTGTGTGGATTATGTAGCCCTTAAGGCGACAAGACATAATTGCCTTCCTTCATGTGATTCTAGCTGCTACCATTGTGAGAACTAAGATCTGCCTCTAGGAGGTGTATTTTTCAATTTAATAAAAATTTAACAATCAGTCAAATAATAAATTAATAAAATTTAAATTTGATTTTAAACTTTGTTTTTTTAAATTAATTAATCAATTAATTTTTAAATTCATTTTATTGATTTGTCACAATTGTGCATTAATTGATCCCTCCTCCCTCCATATCCCCCTCTGTATCCCCCCTTCAGTCACTCCTCCCATTTTTCTGCAAATTGTTGTTTGGTTAAGTTGATATTTAGTTGTTGGTTGTTTGGCCTGTTGTTCTCTTCCGATATATGGTAAGTGTGTGTGTGTGTGTGTGTGTGTGTTTTTTTGTTGTTGTTGTTGTTGTTTTATTTTTTATTTTTTTTTACCCCGGGGCTTTCCCACTTCACTAACATTTGTTAACTATCCTGATCTTTTGTGCTCTTCACCTCCCCCTAAACTTTAATTTGATTTTTAAATTTATTCATTTACATTTTTCCCCATTTTGATTGTTCCTTCCCCCCTCCCCTTCCCCTTGTCTTCCCCTCTGGTCACTTGTCTCCTTTTTTACTGCTAGTTGTTGGTCAATTCTTAGCCTTGCGGACGCTTCCTTTTCTTTCTGGGAGCAATGTCCTTTTACCGGGTGGGACACAGTAGCCTGTGCTTAGTTTTCCAGGTACAGCTTTGTTGCGGGCAGCCAGTTTGAGCATGTTTGGATCCCATTGGTGCCTCCTCATTCTTGCTGGTTGTCTCCTCCCTTCCAGTTTCTGTCTCATTTTGCTTCTTCTTTGCTTTATAGTTCTGGTTTCTGGCATTGGGAACCATTCTCCCAGCCATTGTCCATAGAAAAGTCCCCTGAAGGGGATGGGCACTGATGGATGGTTGGTCTGGCTCATCATGGGGCTGGTGCCCCATCTCTGTGGCTTTCCTCTCTCTGTGGAAGGGGAAGGCATCTCTGAACTGGGATTGTGGTTCCCATCTGCGGGATTGTTGTGGGTGTGTTTCTGAGATAGGTCATCAGTATCATTAGTTTCACTGTTCTGTGTCCCGTGGATCTGCGATGCCCTTTTGGTTCTGCCCAGAAGACAGGTGTGTGCCAAACCCTTGTTCTTTCTTTGTTCTTTCTCCTCACCTCCTCCTTCATGTGCATCTGCAGCTGGATTAGTGATTTTGTTCTTCCTGGTGAGGATTGACTGGATTGGAGTAAACCAGAGGGGGTAAAGAACTCTTGTCCCCAGTGCGCTGCGCTCAGGGGAGCAGCAGGGGAAGGTGGAGCGCCTAGGAGATGTATTTGTATCTGAACGATGGTTTTGTAATGACTCGAGAATCCACATTTGAACCCAGCCAGAGAACAGGAGCTCTCAGACCCACTCAATGGGTGGGCTTCATGCTCATCACTCTCCCACAGCCAAACCCCACCCCAGTCCTGGTGCTAATGGAGAGATGACATCAGACTTTGACTAAACCACCAACTATGACCATGTCCATGTAGGGAAGATGCAGTTTGGAGGTAAAATCAAGCTTCTTGGTAGAAAAAAGAACCCCCCTCCCAAAGGGGCTGGGTGGGCCAAAGAGTCAAGGAAGGCAAGATAAGAATTCATGAGTCTGCTTGAGGCTTCTGATTAGGGGCGACCATCTCTGATGCCTCCCTTTTGGAACAGGGGTAGCACTGTACAAGGTAGGCAGTTACATTTCCCTTCTGCTGATATCATCCCCCTTATTATAGCTCCAGCTGTTAAGATGAGTTCAGCACAAAGGGGGTGGTAATAGGGTGGGGCACCAAGGGATAAAAGAAGGGTGCCTATGAACCTAGAAGGAACTGTGTTAGCAGAATTAAGCCAGAAAGATAAAGAGAAATACTGGATGATCTCACCTACAGGCAGGATATAGGGAAAACAAAAAGACAAGGAAAACTGAAAACTGTTAGCAGAATGAAAGCATAGAATAAGAGGGGGAGGGGGTAAATTTGGAGGAAGGATGGTCACAAGAGATGATGGTTCAGGGGTGATAAGGTGGTGGGAGAAGTGCAGGGTAGACAATGGTGTAATATATATATATATATATGCAATCAATTAAAAAAATTAAAAACCTGGGCATGGTGGCACGTGCCTGTAAGCAGCAGCCTAGGGAGTCATGGCGGGGACCGGGGATTGCAGTTCCAGTCCCGCCCGGGGCAACGTAGCAAGACTTAGTTCCAAAAAAATAGCTGCGTATGGTGGTGTGCACCTGTAATCCCAGCTACCTGGGAGGCTGAGGATCGCATGAGTCCGTGGTACCCTGGGCAACATAGCGAGACCTAGTCTCAAAAAAAAATTTTTTTTAAAAAAAGAAAGGCGCCTGCCTCCCCATCACCTCAGGGGAAGAAGGGGCACCTTTACAGACTCCCTATCCAGGCACGAATGTCAGCAGAGGTGTGAGTGGGAGAAGAGCCATCTGCCAGCTGGACATCCCTGGGACAAGGGGAACAAGTGTCCTCATTCTCAGAAGCAAAGAGCTGATGGCATTGACACACATTTTCCTTTTTAATTCCACGGTAGGCCAGCTCCTTTTCTCTTCCGCCTTGGAGAAGGTATGAGGAAAGGAGGGCTTGGGGAACATGCCAAAGTCAACAGAAGCTATTCTTATACCAGGGGTGTAAGAATCCAGGTTGCATCTTCTGCCTGGTATTGTCCTGGAGGTGTGTGGGCTGTGGGGGCTGAAGCGAGATTCACCTGCAGATGCAGATGGTAGAAGATGAGGCCTAAGTCATGGCCTCTCCTCCCCCTCACTCTCACAGGTCCAGTCTCTCATGGTCCAGGCCAGTGAATGCCCCTCCCCTCCCACCCGCCTCTCGCACCGAACTGTGGTGTCCGTGAAGCCAAGGCAGGTTTTACCACCTGGTATTGATTGATTGATTGATTGACTGACTGATTGAGGCTAGGTCTCGCTATGTTGCCTGGAGTACCCTGGACTCAAGCGATCCCCATCCTCAACCTCCCAGGCAGCTGGGATTACAGGCACGTGCCACCACACCCAGCTATATTTATTTTGAGATTAGGTCTCACTATGTTGCCCCAGGCGGGTCTCGAACCCATGGACTCAAGCGATTCCCAGTCTCAGCCTCCTATCCTAGGCTGGGATTAAAGCCGCGCGCCACGGGCAGCCGGTTTACCACCTGGTATTTAAACAAGTATTTATTGAGTGAACAAATGACCCAGCATGGCACTGGTCTGGAATGACCCCAGAAGGAGGAACCAGGGCTGGGAGTCCCAGGCACTCAGTCTGCTGAGGGGGGAGGAAGGAAGTAAAGACAGTCCCTGCTAGAGAGACTGAGCACGCACCGCTTGGGCAGGTAGGCGCCCAGAACATTCCATGCAGCCCTGTACGTCCAGGGCTAGCTTCGCCAGAAAATGAAAATTCCTCTCGTACGTGGAGAGGCAGGCAATCTTATTAAACAAGCAAATGTCAGATCTCAAATATTTACACACGATCTTGCCATGGAACATGTTTTCCACCAGGGAGACGAGTGAAACTCTGTGCTAGCATGCACACGGTTGCCAGAGCGATATTCCCCAAATCTGCCTGAAGCTTCCAGCACAGGGCTTCTTTGGTGAGCCTCAAAGTTACGCTCTTTGAAAGTTGTGCTCTTCTTCCTTTCAGAACCCACCCAAACCCCGTCCAACCACAGGGCGGTGGTGGAAGCTCCCCTCCTGTTTTAGTGGAGTTCCATGACCTCGGCTGAAATCTGGCCTCTTGCTGACTCGGTTCCACTCACTGCCCCCTTTCCCACGCCCCAAGCACACCTTGTGCTTTCCCACCTTTGAACCTGGAGTCAGAGGTCGCCAGTTCCTTTCAGGTGCCCTAAGGGGTACAGGAGGCGGGGGGGGGGGGGGGGGGGGGGGGGCCCCCCCGCTGCCCACACACCACTAGGATAATAAAAGGCCCAACCTGTCTGGCAGCTCCTTCCTGGCTACTCCCCCAGCACGGGCAGCCGCAGGGTCTGCTCGTTGGTGCCTTGTCTATGGGGTGGTGCCTCCCATTCCTGCATCCTTGTCTGTGGCTTGTGTGCCTTGCAGTTCCCCAGACCCCTTGTGGCTGCAGGGAAATTCCTGACACAGAGCACAGAGCTTGCCACCCACACAGGAGCACCTTCCCGAGGGTCTCTGGCAGGCCTGGGAATCCAGCCCTGGCTAGAGCCAGGTTCGGCCTGGAGCGCCCAGTGCAAAGGCAACCACACGTGGAAACGCTCACCTGCCAGCCCTGCCAGAGAGTCAGCCTGGCCGCCGGCCAGGAAGGTGGGAGCTGACTTCCAAGGGGAAGCCTGGAGACAGGGTCCTGGGGTGTTACAGGACAGGCTAGTCTGCATAAAGCATGGCAGGCTGCAGGGGAGAGGGGGCAGGGTTCCTTTGGGAGATGGGGGGATGGAGGGGAAGGAGGAGCAAGGAGAACGCTGGGGAGGTGCTGAAGGTTCTGGTGAGTCAGCAAGTTCAGACTCCACCCGGGGCTTGTAAGGGGAAGTCGCTGAAGGTGGAGGTGTGGTGGCAGGGGGCCTCCTCTCAGCCCAGGCCTTTGCCTGCAGCTGCCCTGTGGAGGCTGCCTTCTTTGCCGCTGTCGCTTTGGGCTTCAGCCCACGGCACCCACCCTAAGACAGGTCCTCCAGCTCCTTGCAGCCCCTGCAGCAAACATGAAAGCCCGTATTGTGCATGGGTTGGTGTTATTTTTGAAAGCGCTAATCCCTAAAAGGAGCCGGGAAATGACAGGACAATATAACCTGCGGTCTGGGTGGCTATAAGGTTCCAGCACCTTTTAAGCACAGGCCCTGCTCCCAGGCCTGGTTGGCTTGGCCATCAAAACACCCTTTCTTTGCCATATATTTAACAAACACCCCCAGACCGCCTCCTCCTACACGCTTCACACACTTTCAACCACTAATCAGTGAAAGACATGCTGTAGTGTGACCCCGGAGGCACATGCGCGTGCGCGCACAGAGACACCCCCCCACACACACCTGAACGCACCCACACACGCTCAGGCCAACAAAATAAGTTTCCTGGAAAGAAAATTCCATCTTCTACAAACGATCCCTCTGACATTTTCTTTTCTGGCCTGATCTGGTTCTTTCATTCTGGAAGGGAAGCTGGTCACCGCCCACTAAATTGATGTCAATATCCTTTAATGGGCGGCAACCTGCAGTTTGAAGCTGCTGCCAGCATCCAGGCATGCTGAGATCCTGCCCAGCGTACCTCGCCGGGCCCGTCCAGGCCCCAAGTGCCCACTGTCACGAGGGTGGTTTTGGGATTTGAGCTGCTTCCCGCCTGGGTCGCCGTCAGCTTTAAAGGTTCTCCTTTGGCCCTGGCCTGGCAGAGCTCGCAGCCTGGAGGAGTGCCAGGGTGCTCCACCCGTGACTGGCGAACAAGGATGGCCCGAGGAGAAATGAGCTGCTCCAAGTCAGCCCTGGGCTCCGTCGACCCTCACCAGAACCCCAAGGGCAGCACGTTGATCCCCTTTGCAGAGTGTGAGCAGAACACAGGCATCGAGCCCCTCCCCCCCCCACGCACATTCCACAGCAAGGTGACCCCGCCATCATCTCACCCTGGGGGCCTCCATGTAAAACGTGTCCTACTTACTGAACCAACAGGGATGTCAGGGCCCTGGGGTCTCGTTAAACAAACTGGTCAACACCTGTTCAGGACCCCACCTGTCAACCCCAGACCCCTCTTCCTAAATAAAAGCCTGTCAGAACCTCTTCAGGAGTTGGGAGTCCCTGCCCCTGCCCCTCGAACTGACCAAGTGGTTTTATTTTATTTTATTTTATTTTATTTTATTTTATTTTATTTATTTTGAGACTAGGTTTCGCTATGTTGCCTGGGGTGGTCTCGAACCTACAGACTCAAGCGATTCTAGGACTACCGGTGCGTGCCACCACGCCTGGCTGAGCGAGTGTTTTATCAGCAGCCCCAAGACTCCAGGAACATTCTCGCTCAGATGTGCCTGCATTCACTCTGGAGGGTGTGCTCTCACCTGCGATTAAACTTCCCTCCTAACTCACCTGCTCTGACTGCAACACCCTGGTTCCCTGGAGAAGACTTGGTTCCAGGGTCCCTGTGCCACTCTGGCAAGTATGGAGCTGAGCCAGGGAAAAGTAGGAAGGAAGGTTCATGTGGGGGGATACAGGGAAAACAAAGGGACCAGTAAAACAGCTAACAAACTGTCAGCAGAATTAAAGCTTAGTGCAGGGAGGGATAAAATGGGAGGAGCCTGGGCACAAGAGATTAAGATGGTGGTTCTCAAGTGACAAGATGGTGGGAGAACCTTGGGGTAGACAACGATGGGAGAAATCTACACAGGTGCAATCCAAACGAAGACATCGTTGATTATTAAAAATGACATGATGGATTGTTATAGATGAAATAATGATGAAATGAAACCAATGTAAAAAAAATAAGGAAGGAAGAAGAACAAGAAGGAGACCTGCAGAGGAGCAGAGAGAGGTGAAGAAGCTACCCTTGTTTCTTGGCCTTGAACTTGGACCAGGGACTTGGGGGACACGGGTGGAGACCCTTGAAACAGACATGACCCCTGTGGAGGCTGACGATGGCGGCCTTTATTCAGATTTGTTTTGACTTTGCTCTTTTCCTTCCAGCTTGCCTGGCCCCTCCTGCCCCTGCCCCCGAGGTCCCCTCCCAGAAGCTGCCTTAGATTTGTGGCAAGCTGTTGGGCCTCAGTGGCCCTGCTTTGGGTCAATCCTGTTTGGCTGGGCATTGACCCATGAGGGGATGGGCCACTTTGAGTGTTTCGTTGGAAACTGCTTAGACGACACTCTTTATTTTCTTTATTGCACACTAATGTATTCAAGTTCTTTTTTTTTTTTTTTTGAGACTAGGTCTTGCTGTGTTGCCCAGGGTGGTCCCGATCCCACAGACTCAAGCAATTCCCAGCCTCAGTCTCCCAGGCAGCTGGGATTACAGGCGCCCGCCACTGCGCATTGCTGTCAAGTCATTTTCTATGGAAGGTCTTACACACTAGGGTGCGTTCTGTCTTGAGGCCGCAGAGGGTAGAACCCATTCAGAGCAGACAGACTTGGGTATCCTGGAGTCCCTCTCACCCTGCCCTGGAACATGACTGCTGCATGAATTCCTTCCTGCACCAAAAGAAAGGTTCTTCCTCTCTAGAACTTCTGGGTTCTTCCTTGGTAGCCCCAGATCGGCCAGAGCCTGCAGGAAACAGGCGGGTAAGCCTGGCTGGGGTCAGCCGAGGGCTGCTGGACACCAGTGCCTGGGTGTTGACAGACCCGAGTGTTCTGCTCTGCGCGGTCTGAAGGTGCTGTGCCCTCTAATTTCATGTCTAATTTCAGTCTGCTCAGGTCGCTGTACAAAGTGCCCTATACTGGGGGCTTATAAACAACAGATCTGTTTCAGTTCTGAGGCTGAGTGTCCGAGGCTGTGGCAGCACAGTGTGGTCTAGGGAGGGTCTGGGGCCTCTTGTTGGTTGCAGACTGCCAGCTTGTGGGGGGAAGGGGCCTAGAGAGCTCCCAGGGGGTCTCTTTTAAGAGGACGCTAATTCATTTGCTAAAGCTCCACCTCATGATCCAGTTAGCTTCCAAAGAACCTACCTCCTAGCCCGGCATGTTGGCGCGTGCCTGTAATCCAAGCAAGCATTGGGAAGCAAGAGGCCAGGGATAACTTGAGTTCGTTGGTTCGAGATTACCCCAGGGCAACATAGCGAGATGTGGTCTCGAAAAAGCAGCCAGGTGTGGTGGGCAGGTGACTGTAATCCCAGCTACCTGGGAGGCTGAGGCTAGGGATCACTTGAGTCTGTGGGTTTGAGACAACCCTGGGCAACATAGCAAGACCTAGTCTCAAACAAACAAACAAACAAACAAACAAACAAACAAAAAAACCTACCTCCTAATACCTTCACATCAGTAATTAGGATTTCCATGTAAGAACTTTGAGGATATAACACATTCGGTCCTTAATATGTACATGTATACACATGTCTGTCTCAGGGATCCCTTGTTGGGTCCTTGTTTCATTCTCGGAGGGTTCTCGGACCCTTGACATGGTAGGACCAGCCCTGAAGCTGTGTTTTCCTGGCTGGCTTCTCAAAGCAGCCTTTAACCCACAGTCTCTGGCTGAGCTAGAAGGTCTGAATGTAAACACATTTGCTCTGTAATGGTAAATTCAAGTGTGTGTGTGGTGGGCAGGGTCAGAACAATGAGAGGTTGTTGTAGACGCCTATGGGACAGGAAATTCATGTGGGAAGGAGCTCCATGCCCTTGAAGTGAGTGGGTGATGGGGGAAGATCCTACTCAGTAGGAGAGGAATAGAGGCTGCTTGCTGACGTGTAAATGAGGAGTTGTTCTAGAGTGGGTTTCCCCGAATCCAACAGGTACCCCAAGGCTCTCCTTCCACCTCCCCAGGTTGGAGTCTGAGCTGGTCCTTCCTTTTGTTTGGAGGGAAAAGGGGGATGGGGGAGACATTAGAAAAGTCCAGGTCGATGAACATTGTACAAAATACCTGATGTTGATTCTGCTCTTTTCCTTCCAAACTTATCTGGTGTTTTCTACCCTTTCCCCTTGGGTCTCCTCACAAGCTGCCTGAGCCTTATGGCAAGCTTTCTGGCCTCAGGCACTCTTCATGACCTTCAAGGTCATGCAATGTAAGGATGAGTGAGAAACTGTCAAGAGACATGTCAAACATGTCTAAGGAGACATGATGGTTCCCCGATTGGAGCCTGGAACAGAAGAAGACTCAATTGAAAGGCAAAGACTAAGCAAATTGGAACACAACAGATGTTTGTTAAAATTAACGTGTTGATATTAGTTCATTAATCTTGATAATATACTGATATGTCAATAATAGAAGAGACTGGGTATAGGTGATACCAGGACGCATTGTTTTTACATTTCTAAACCTATTCTAAACCTACTCTAAAGTGTAAAGACTAGTAAAGAAAAATGCTGCTGGCTGCTTAACAGTAAGATGCTTCCCAAAGTTAACCAGCTCCATGCAATTTGTGGACCAAGCCTGGACTAGGGTCTGGGTGACAGGCCAGTTCTGGAAGTTGGGCAGGTGATTTGCAGGAGTGTGAGCTGCCCCTGAGCACCTAGACTTGCAGTGGAGTGTGATTTGTCCTTGACCCTGGGGTCTTGCCCTTGGTGTCTAACCAGAGTGGGGGCTCCCTCAAGGATTGTGTCTGAGCAGAGTACATAGATACGACACCTTCTGTTGCTTTTCTTTGGCCACTGAACATCTACTAGTGCCTCAAAACAACCTGTCAAAGACTGAGTCCTGCCCTTCCCCACCCCAGCCCTTCCCACCTCCCCCCTGCTCCATACTCCCTGGTAATGAGCATGTGTACCTCTTCTCTGTGTACCTGTGCACTTCATCCTCCCCTTTCTCCCCTCCCAGTCAGTCAGTCATAGAGGCTTCTTGACCCTCTGACTGGCTGCAGGCCCTCTCCACCTTCACTGCCCCTGTCCTAGCCAAGCCTGGGTCACTGCCAACTATTCTTTTTTTTTTTTTTTTAATTTATTTTTATTCTTTAAATCACAACCTCAGTAAATGGTTTTTGGGATACCCCCCCCCCTTGTGCCTCCTCCATTCTCAAACCCCACAGGCTCATGTTGCCCGGGGTACCACAGACTCAAGGAATCCCCAGCCTCAGCTTCCCAGGTAGCTGGGATTACAGGCACGCACCACCATGCCCAGCTATTTTTTTGGAACTAGGTCTCACTACAGGCCTCAGGCAGGACTCGAACCGCGATCCCTAGCCCCGGCCGCTTCATAGATTGAAGCTTACAGGCACAAGCCACCGTGCCCGGCTCAAACCCCGCTCTTTGCTACTTACTAGTCTGTGTTAAGTCCATTAGTCTCTTTCTTGTGGCAGTATCCTTTCACTGGGTGAGGGACTGTATTGTTGGAACCAAGCAAACCTTGTTGGTAGGTTTTCAGTCTTAAGTTTGCATTGGGCAGTCAGTCTATATTTATTGTGTTCTTTCTATACTTTCTTGTTGGAGGCTGTCTTCTCCAATCGCATCCCTGTTGTTTTGCTGCTTTACCTTGTGGTTTTGGCATCAGATTTAGGGGGTCTCACCCTCTGCCAGTGTCAGTGAAGATGTTTCTCTGTGGTATAGGAATCTGTGATTGGCCACGGTAGATCATCTCCTCTGCCTCAGTTTGCATCTTTGCTGTAGGGCCAATGCCCACAGTCTTTGGCCTTCCTTTCCTCTCCCGTAGTGTAGGGAGGGGCGCCTAGCTCTCCTAGAAGGCATCTCCAAAATGAAGTCTTGGGTCTTCTAGACCTGGTGAGCGTGTAGGTGTGCTTCATGACATCGTGTTTCCATAGTTGTTTCTCCTGTCTCACATGCATTGGTTCTCTCGATTGTCCATCTGCTTTGTCCAGCTCAGGCTTGTGGGCTGGATTTTTACCTGGTC